>JAOEGS010007603.1:43017-68059 GCA_025447755.1 Corythornis vintsioides | reverse complement strand
GCTCCAAAGGGCATCTAGTGCAGCCCCCCTGCAGGGAGCAGGGACACCCTCAACTAGCCCAGGCTGCTCAGAGCCTTTGCCAACCTCCCCTGCAATAGCTCCAGGGATGGGGCCTCAACCACCTCCCTGGGGAGCTACCCAGTTTGCTTTTAGGTGACAGATGCATCAAAAATTATTCATCAAAACTTTATTTTGTCAGAATATAGTATCTGCTTCCCTAATATGGTGCAGTGGCAAATTCCACAGCTTATCCTGTAGCTTTCTGCTTCAAGGAGGGATAATCTGTGCTTGATAACATCAAGTGATCTTTTACATCCTGTATCAATCATATTATATTATAAGGAAAACTAAGTCTGCTGGAAGGGTTTGATGGCTTTACTGTGGAAAGAATCAGGAATGTGAGACTTGGGTGAAGAATTTCAATTAAAAGGAAGCCAGAAAGAGCTTTGAGACCAGGTGGACACCTGTGTTGTATTTTAAGAGATCTCTTCTATTTGTATATCTTATATTCCATGTACTTGAGCACAAAGCCCCTTTGTCTGCCATTTCAGCAGAGAATCCTACACTGAGAATCTGCAGATGGACGATTTGGCACAACAAATAAAACATTGAGGAGGGGGAAACGGGCTGCTCCTTAAACACTGTTCATTTATCTGCTGTTGGGTCTTTGTGGTGGGACTGTCATCCTGCTGAGGACACTTCTGCCCTCGAGGGTGGCCGAAGACCTGACAGTCTCTTGTACCCAGTTGTTATCAGGGGTGGCAAATGATGGCATGCCTGGAAGAAGTGGTCTGTTGCCACTCTAGGGCAATATATAAGAAGAAAATGTGGGTCTTCACTCACACTTAAAGCCTAGGAAGAAGACCTGTATTTTGGAATGGCAGGTCCTCCTCCACGACCTGGTTGGTCACTGAGATATCCGTTTTTCATAGACAATGATTTCTCAGAAGCAAATCAAGAGAACGAGCAAACTGGGTGATAAAGTGGAGCTAAGAACTGCATTGTCCTCCTCAGAGTCATAAAAACTCATCCCTTTTACAACTGCTGAGTGCTTTGCCAATATCATGCCAAGGTGAGAGCAGCGGGGGGAAGGAAAAGATATCGGAGAGGAAAATAAATGGGCCAGGTAAACAGTCTGCAGCAGCTGTGGTTGGCATGGCAACCAGGGTGAAGAAGAGGAGGAGGAGGAGGAGGGAGGCAGGTTGATCGATAGTCCTGTGCTGCCTCATCTGGCTTCCATCCACGTGCTGCTACAGAGGGAGAGAAAATCAAAGAGCCACACGCAGGGCAGCCAGGGCTGCAATTCAATCCACGGCAGCAGCCTGATCAATAGCTTGTTGGAAGGTGGGTAATTGACTCCCCCTTCCAGCCAGGAGAAAGTGATGCAGAGAGAGAGAGATGTGTTCCTTAGCTGCTGATTCCCAGCTCTACTTTATCACCCAGTTTGTTCATTTAGTTGATTTGTTTGTTTGCTCGCTTGAGATCCCCTCTTCGGTCCAATTCCTCCCTGTACCTGTCAAGCAGATGCTCCAGTTGCTGGAGCAGACCACTTTTAATTATGGGATTTCTACAGCTTCCCTTTCTGTCTGCCCCTGCAGGAACATGAGTGCAGCTCATCTGAATGCAGGGAGCACAGCAGCCCCCCCCCCTGCAAAAATTAAATAGTTAAGCCCATTTTTGCATCTCACAAATCAAGTGAATGACAGGGAGAGATTTACAACTATTATTTTTGCATGTTTGCCCTTCTCCAGAGGAGTAATCCACAGAGGGCAAGCAGGTGATGCTATCAGAAAAGGAGAAAAAAAAAAAAAGAGTAGAGGAAAGGGCAGGAAATTGGGGCATGCTGAGAAAAAGAAAAAAAAATAACCCAAATAAACCAAAAGCAACAGAAGAGGAGAATGCAGAAAAGAGTTCTTTCCAAGGAAGGCAGGTATTCATGGCTTCATGAATACAAATAATTCATGGCTTCACTGAGATAGTGTGGATTAATTCTCCATGTCTGCCTAGAGCTGGGCAGGGAGCCCTGGTCCAAGGTAGCTGCCTGACCTCCATCTGGCAGTGCTGCATTTCAGCAACAAGTCAGGATGCTATCACCCAGCTCACCTCATGCTGGAGAAGCTCCTGCAGGCACTTTCCAGCAAAACAGTGGAATTTGGGTGGCAAAACCAGGACTTGTGTTTTATATCTTCTATCAGAGCAAGCAGCACAAACCTCCCTGTCACCTCCCTGGGGCACTGAGAACCTAATTGATTTCAAGAGGGGAAAAAACAATGCCACTCTGTGTGATGCAACAGCCATCAACAAACTGAGCATAAAGTGGTAAATCCAGCCTCTGAGATGCTCTGGGGGGCAAGGCCCATCTGTGTGCCCTATACATGGGCATTGTCCAGCTTGCTGGAGTCCTGCCTACAAGGAGCATTTAGGCATAGAGTGATAATAAGAGCAGTAGTGTCCACTGCTGGAGAATTGATATTGCTCTGTGGAGCAACTGACCCCTCAGGGGATGTCTGAGCAGAGGCAAGCACACCAGAAGGATCACTTCATTCAGCTCCCTGCGTTTTCTTGGAGCTGTCCCATCCAAATGTGCTGCAGTGCAGTTTCATTTAGCTTCTGAATTAAAAGTCAAAACCCATTTGCTTGGAATTCTGCTTCTCTTCAGCTAGCTGGCTTCAGTGCAGCTCTCAGGGCTTGTGCTCCCTGTTGGATAACCTAGAAGATGCAGGTTCTGTCTGGTGATACCAACCAGCTACACACTCTTTTCCCTTCCCAGTGTATCTGCCTCTATAGGTATTTACAAACCATCCAAAGAAGCCTCTGTGCCCTGCAGAGTATTTTCCTTCAGCTCCTTTGTGAGTGGGAAGATAAAAGCTTCCTAACCTCTGGGCATAATTTATGGCAGAAATAAATAGCAGGAGGATAGTGCAGCTCTAAAGTAAATTATTGGAAATATTCACCTGCCAGCTCTCCAGATAAAGCAGGCAGGTGGACAGAGTCAAGTCAGCCTGGAAGCCTTAGAGGACAGCTTCTTCTAGTCAGAAAGGAGCAAAAAAGTGTTTGCAGCTCCTGCAAGCTTGGACAAAATATCAAATAGAAAATGGAACAGCCTCTAGTGAAATTTGTACTTGAGCAAAGGACATATAATATTAACCACTGCTATTAAGCTGAATGCCTGGACTACCTGCCAAGAAGCAGCAGCATATATTTGCTGAATCATTATGCCTGACACAGATGGGGAAGGTGACAGGTAATGTGGAAGACATGGGAAAGGCAGGATGGATCTCTTCCACATCACTAGGGCTCCAGAGAATCAGCTCAGGGAGTCTTGCTGCTTCACTGTGCAAATCCAAGGGCCTGGCTACTGAATGCTGGGAAGAGTGAGATGATCCAAATGCTCTGTGAGCTTGTGCACAGGGGGATGGTGTGGTGCACAGGGGGATGGTGTGAGGCACAAGCAGCCTGTGCCTTTCTCAAAAGCCATGGGCTTTAAAGGTCTCTCTGAGGCTCCAGGGGAGCTGTTAAAGGGCAGATCTCATCTGCTTCTGCACTAGTGTCTGCTCCAAATTCTGGTCACTTGATTAAATGCCACTGTCTAGGAATTTGCACAGGAGCCTTCTGGCCAGGGAACCAACTCCTTCCCAAAGCAAGAGCAGTAGGGGCAAATCAAGCTCTGTCAGTGGGAAAACACAGGGTTATGGTAACACAAAGGATCTTGCATCCTAAAGAGTGAGCAAACAACTGCAGTCCCACACAAGATGCAAGGTGAATGCTGCCAGGCTGTGGTGCATACAGTGATGCCTACCCAGGGCCTTGAAGCAAATCTGGGAGTGGCTAGCACTGCTTTGTCCATGGGCTGGGATCAGGCCTCGATCTTTTGCTTTGATCTCCATCTGAGCAACAGAGAAAAGGGGATTAAGGAAGCCCTTGGAGGCCATTTGTTAGTGCATGGGCTGAGGTTGCTGCTGACAGCCTGCAGGTCACCACAGCATCCAGGAGGCATGTGGGAGAAGACTGTACTCCTTGGCATCCTTCAGCACTGGGAAAACTGGATACCTGTCACGTGCTGCAGGCAAAACACAAGAAGTGCATAGAAAGGTAAAGCAGCAGCCTGTGGGCATGAGAGACTGAGCTCCTGGGCTGTGTAGGGCCCTGCTGTGACTGATACAGGTCAGGACAGCTCTTGAGAGGGTCACTGCATCCCTCAGATGCCCTTCAAATCCAGGAAGTGTGACAGTGGCTTCGTTCCCTTTGTCTCAGCCCCAAGAGGGGGCCTGAAGCACTCAGCACACTCAGCTCCTGTGCCTGAACAAGCAGCTGCCTAAATTCTGGGTGTCCTACATCACACCCAACTTGCACACAGAGCCTCGAGTGTCTGACTTGACCTTAGAGAACCCTCAACCTGAGAATCCGGGCCAACACCCATCAGTAATGTCACTTGAATGCTAAAATTCTAAGCTCTGGTGCTGTAGAGATGTATTGTTGTATGATTAATGAATGCCATTAAAAGAGAGAGCATCTTCACCCAGCAGTGAAAGCTCAGGAGAAATACCAGGCAGTCAGCCACAGTCAAGGGGGCTGAACCAAAAAAACCAACAAAAAAAAAGGGAAGAAATGCTTGTGGTTTAAGAAAACTGACTTTCAGTCTCCTTTTGAGATTGCTCCATTCTGGATTGTTAATCCACATGGATCTACTCTGGGAAAGCTGGTAGGGAGCTGCCAGTGCCAGGGCAGCTCCCCAGGCAGGAGGAACAGTGTGAGGCACAGCAGGGACAGGGCATGGCATGGGAGCCACTCAACACTGGTGCTGCCCTGACTCCTGCTCCTGGTGGGAAGGCAAAGGCTGGGCATTTTGCTGACACTGCCTCGGGCTGTTTCAGATGGAACTCAGCAAAGAGGCTGATGCAAAGAAGGTAGCACACAGCTGGTAGTGACTTCAAGCAGTGTTAGTGCACATTCACTGCTGAGGGAACTGTACACGTGCAGGGGTTTGCAGCAAGGCAGGCAAGCAAAGCCAGGTTGTATTTGTAATCAAAATGCTCTTCAGTTAGCTCCTCTGGAGCAAATGCTGGTGATGATCTGGGGTTTACAGTGCAGAAGACCTGAGCACTCTGCTCACAGATGCTTGAGTCAAGACTACACTTGAATATACTAAGAATTATTATACATGCTTTTGAGCGCAGCACAGAGCAGAGTCAATTTGTGCTTATTAAGCAATTAAATTTCCATTTGCTTGTGAATTTGGACCCTTTTTTCTGGATGATTTCTCATGCTATGCGACAGGCACCACACGAGAGTTCACACCCAGAGCCATGGGAGATGTGGCAGGGAAAAGAGAGGGTAGAAATGGGGCTCAGAGTGCTGGGACACAGCAAGAGTGTGAGGAGGGAGCAGCACTAAGCAGTCAGGACTGCAGATACCTCCACCCCTGCACTAGGACATGGATGGTTTGAAAGCAGAGCCAGTTCCCATAGCAACAGCACCTGCCAGAGCTGCCAGCCCTTGGGATGCAGCTCCTGGGGATGGGAAAGAGCAAGGCTGACCTCCTGCACAGAGCCCTGTCCCAGGCCAGCTGCATGGCTCCCGTGCCAGTACTTCCCTCTTGGCAGCACAAGAGCTGTTCCCCTGAGCCCCCAGTGAGACCTTGAGCAGCTGGACAGCAGCTCCCAGTCTGAAGCAATGCCCAGTGGATTTTTTGCTTCCCAGGAAATGAAAAGGTGCTGAACTAAGCTGGTGCTGTTGCAGGACAGATCAGAGGACAGGAAAACACACAAAATCATCCTCAGCTATCTGCTCTTTCTGATGCATCCCCAAACAGGTGCTCTTCTTCCTCCTCACACCTGCCTTCTAGCTCGTTTCCTACCTACTGCTGCTCCTCTGCTGTTGATTTTTGTTCTTACCCTCCTTCCAGCCCTCCAGAAGAATCTTCTCTGTAGGCAGGATGCCAGTGAACACCGATGTTTACCAGCTTTAGCAGGATTCATTTTCTTGCTTGCACAGTTCACACTTCTCTCCTAGAGTTCCCACTTGTGGATGTGGGAGGCTGCCATCAGCAAGATTGAATGTCAGCCACCTGAGAAAGCTGACACTGAAGAAGTGATGGAGGCAGCTCCTCCTGAACAGGTGGCTACATGCTAAAACCCCTTACGCTCGATGCTCCCCAGCCCCAGGCTGCCAGCCTTGGCAGAAAGGCCAAGGGCCAAAGGGGTCAGACTGGCATCCCTCTGGGCACAGAGGCTTCTTCTAGGGCTGGGCTGAAGGATGCTGCAGTGCCTGGGTGCTTGTTCTCACCTGTGCCTGCTTTTGCTGCTTCTGTTCTCTCTTTTCTGAGCTGGGAAACTCACATCTTTCAGCAGAATAGAATGAATCTTAGGTAGAATACAAGGAGTAAAAAAAAAAATGCAGGGAAATTGTAAGGCTCTGATAAATAAACATTTTCAGGAGCAATTTCATCTTACTGACTGTGGAAATGTGTGACAGATCTGAGCTCAGGCAAATCAAGCAGACTGCTCATTCTGATACTGCAAGAGAAAGCAGCAGCAGCCAGAGAAGTGGAAAGATCGACAGTTAATTGGAAATGTTACATCTGCTGTTTATGCAAAAGGCATAAATATTTATATCCTGAAGGCTGACTTTTGGGTTTGCTCCTCAGCAGGAAGAGATTTACATTTTGAATAAAGACTTTTTTTCTTTCTCCTTCTCAGTAAACGTGAGCTGTTTCTATGCCTTTAAACAGGAATCTTTAGGCAAATCCTCCAGCCCTGTCAGTCACAGGCATGCAGATCCCTTGGCTTCCACAGAAATTACAGGTGTCTGCAGAATGCAGCATCCATCTCCCTTTATTGCAGGCAGAGAGGAGTGAGACTGAAACAAAGGGGCAGGAACTGTAATCACAAAATGAGAAGGCAGTGAATGCAGTGACAATTCAAAGGCACCTGAGATGCTGAACTGCTTCTGAAAATCTGCTTTCAGTGAGAAAATAATGAAAGTTTGTGCTGTGAAAGCATGAAAAGATTTTAGAACATTAGCTGGTGATACAGAGCAAGGAAAGAAATACTTGGAAAATCTAAGTACAATAATGTGTTGGATTAAGCAGCTCTCACCACAGTGTAAAGAGTGAAGCAGCTAACAAAAGCATTCTAGAAAAGCCAGGGCAATCTGCTGAAGTACAAGAATATTACAAGGACCAACAGAGAGTGTGTTACCCTGCAAGACATCTTGTGCACTATGGGGATCTGGCCTCTCTCCTCCACACCTCCTGCTTCTCTCCTTCAAACCAGGCTTCCTCTTCCTCCCCATCCCACCCATACTGCTGTGCCAACTGTGCTGCCCCCAGCTTGCCCACCCTGTGGGCATACCCTGTCCAGGAGAGCCTGCTGCAGAGGAGAGGGACCCCTGGTTATCACTGCAGAGCTGTTATCAGTTATCAGCTCACTGTTATCACATTCCCACAGGGTCAGCAGCCCAGCCCAGAGATGTGCTGGAGTTCACTTTCACCTGGATCACTTCCAGTGACTTCTCACAAAGATGAAGAGGGAAAGAACCAAGATCATGGAGGGTGTTTGCATTCTGCTCTGCTCTGCCCCTTGTTTCTAAGGCCTCAGAATTTCAAAGCAAGGTTTTTATTTTAGTTTAAGGGAATTTTGGTGTGTGTTTTGAAATGGTTTGTCCTCTGGGACTATTTTACCTGGCTCCCATCGTTTCTGTTTCCATAGCAACTACAGCTGTCTCAGATGTGCTGTTGCCATGGCAACTGTCTGGTCCTCCTTTCAAATGATGCAGTGAAACAGGAATGTTATTTGCATCCCCAGTGCTGTATGGAACAAATCTCTTTTTACCACTCATGGGGAAGACATAAAACAACTGTATAAAATCAGCACAAAATCCAATCTAAATCCTCTCAGAGAGGGTTTTAGACAGCTGGTGATATAAGAGAACTGCAGAGAAATTGGGCTTTTCCATTCGTGGGCTTAGGGGGGGAACTGGCACTTGACTGGCATTTTCAGTCTGTTCTGGGCAAGGCAGTATGCTGGGAAATGCCCACATGGGAGGAACACAAGGTTTACCAGGAGCAGCTAATTCACAGGAAAGCTCCCACATCTTCCTTTCTCAAAGATCTCGAGATAAATGATGATGTGTTAAGAAACACATGCTAAAATATACCTTGGCATTTCATCCTGAAGATCAAAGCTTGCATTATTTGTGATTATATCCCAGGATGTGGCCAACATGAGATTCTTTGGTCCCTCTTGGATGCATAGTGCTAAATATTCATTCAATAATCATGCTTTCCATTAACTGTCCACCTCATATCCCCCTTTCTGTATATGCACATGTATGCACACCCCCTTCACAGACAGAATCAGGGAATGGGTAGGGCTGGAAGGGCCTGGCAGGTGCTCTAAGGTCTCCCCAGAGCCTTCTCCTCTCCAGGCTGAACACCCCCAGCTCCTTCCAAGCCAGAGACCTTGCCTAAATGCAGGTGATCTACATGAACACAAGGGCTGGAGCTCAGGAGACCTTAACCATCATCTCTCTGGCTGAAACCCTGGGGCTTTACCACTTCATTTTGTTCCTAGAGGTTTTCAGCACACACACCTCAGCCATCCCAGTGCAGGACAAGCCTCAGAGTGTAAATAACATCAAAAGAAATTTCTGGATTACATATTGAGTTCTCTGTACAGCTTCTCTTGTTATTTTGGGGGTGTTCAACCAGCTCACCCTTCACTTGAAGAATGATGGATTCAATATACTCTGCCATCATTTCTGCTGGAAGGAGGACTGTAATACAGTGCTGCTTCAATTACAGAAGATGGAATCAATACATTTCACCTCCATTTCTGTGTTAAGGTCTAAGTCAGCATGGTCCACCCTTTATTTATGGGGGTGGCCTCAATACAGCTCACTTTCATTTAATGGTGAGCAACTAATATGTCTTGCTTTCACTTACAGGGGGTGGGCAGGAGAGAATCAATACAGCCACCATCATTTATTGGGAGGGATCTATAGATCTCACCTTGATTTACTGGGGAGGTCAATATCTCCACCTTCACTGAAGTGGGTGGTATGTTGAACTAAATAAGGTTCATCTGCTTTTAGAGCAAATGGGCAGAATAAGGCTTTTCATGTATGCAGAGATGATTCAGCATGGCTTTCAGATATATCAGGCTTGGACCCTGGTTCTCCAGCTAGCAGAGGGATGGATGCAGTTCAGAGCAACATGAGGTCTGGAAGAACAGGGGCAGGTTCAATACGTGGGAATTGTGAACTCTGCCTCAGAAATCTGTCTGTGCTTTCCCCTTTATGAGAGGCACAGATTCAATCTGACTTTATATTTATCAAGTGGTTCAGTGTAATACATCTTCCTTTACAGGATAGTCTCAAGATAGTTCTTTATTTCCACAGAGATAGATTTGCTGGTGCTCTCCCTCATTTACAAAAGCTGGGCTCAGTGTTCCACAGCAGGCTTTACAGGGAGCTAATACAAGCTGTAAATTAATTGTAGAGAAAAGGGTGTGATCTATTCCAGCACCACAACACTGTGGCAGCCCCTCTGAATGTCTCCAAATGAAGGACTTGAGAGCTTCTCAGAGCACAGGGCAGCCTGGACAGTGGGGGTGTGACATGAAAAGGGGGAAGATGGCATGAGATTCCCAAGCAACTTCTACATTAGATCTGCTGCTGGCATTATTTTTCTTTGCAGCACCTCACAGTCTGTAGAAACAGCTGATCTCACTGCTTTTTAGAGCTGCTAATTCAGGCCTAAAGCTTGTTGGCTTTGTCTCCAAAACACACTAATCACCATCCTTCATCTCATCCTCCCTCAGAAGAGTTCAAAGCCCAGCTGAGAAGACTGCGACCTGTTCTCTAATCACCCATCAAACATCTGCCTGCCCAGGACCCTTGGCAGTGCTGTGGACACCACAGCAGGAAACCTTTTCCTATTTGGGCTGCTGACTGGATAGGAGCTCAGATCCTCAGCGACCAGAAGCAAATGCTAGTTGATGCAGCCAGGAGGATGCATGATAGGGGTTAGGGGGCATCAGTGCAGTTCCTGGAGGAGATATGTCAGAACAACTCAGGAAAAAACAGCAACCCAAGTGCCCACCTTGCTGGGAGCCTGTGGACTGAGAGGACCCCAGAGACTGGACTGCCCTGTCACTCTGCATTAGGTGCAGCAGCTGCACAGCAGACAAGCACCTGCAGCTCCCATTTCAAGGTGAAGAGCTAACAAGCAAATATAGGGCACTTTAATATCCCCATAGAAACATGGTGTGCTGAAAACAAGACAATCCCATATATTGTAAAAAAAAAATAGAGCATCCTTCAGTCACCTCCACTAAACCTGTGTCATACTGTGTTCTGGTTCTTGTGGTCTAGTGTAGCAATAAATTGGAGATGGAATCATTCAGGATGTCAGCCCCTTTTCCTTAAAGCTCTCTGAGAAACCTTCAGTAGCTGTGGATGTCTGTGTGAGTTCTGCTGCTAATGAATTCTTGAGGCACACAATGCAGCCAGTCTCCCATCACTACTCAGATGAACTCGTGGGCTGTGATTTGAAAAAGGACCAAACATGTGGAGGGGATCCAGCAGCTTCCTCGGAAATGACTGCAAATTCCATCCAGAAGTGGGATAAAGAGAGGGAAGGAATAAGAATGACTTCCTCAGGGCAGAAGTGTGCCTTAATTACAGAATGCAAGAGACCACACGGCATGATGATGGGCTTCTTAAAATAATCAGAATTAATATCCAGCTCTTGCATGCTTCTTTTTTGTTAGAAGAATTCAAAGTGCTTCAGCAGTGGCACAAAAATGATGATGCTTGGCCAAGAAACCAGTCAGTGTCAGGACCACAAATGGAAACCAGCTGTCCCAAGCATCCTGGGAGAATGTGCTAGCTCCTAGCCATACTTTCTCCCATAAAAGGAATAAGAAATGAGTTCAGCTTCTTGCACACACCAGCCATAAATGAGCAGAGGATCAGGTATAAATTCACTCACGAGCCACCTTTGTAGAAAACCCCCTGTTTTCTGTAATGCCACAAACCCTTCTCCCAGGCACGGGTGGTGATGGTTTGTTCTGCCCTGTGTGTCTGCCTCAGCCCACCACAGCAGCCACTGGCAGGGCTCAGAGCAAGCCTCACCTGCACAGAAATGATGCCACTCACTGCTAACTTAAAGCAGAGAGAGCCCAGTTCCTCTTCTTGGGCTCAGTGTAGCAGGTGAGTGAATCCAGAGCAGTGACTGAGGAGTTATTTTGTATTTTCACACCTTTGCAAGGTGAGACTGACCACGCAGGCTTTTTGCACTTCTTCCCATATCTGATGTGATTGTGCTTTCAGGAACTGTAAACAGGGACACAATGACAGTCTCCTGTCTGCACCCAGCCTTGCTCTGCATTATTCATCATTTCCTTCCTGGTGCACACACTTATGGCACTTCTCATTCAGGGAAAATTCATCTTAAATGATTCACACTCTCTATTTGTGTCTTTGAGATGGGGGAAAAAAAAAAAAAACACAAAAAAACCTGTTATTAGGTTTCTCTCTCCCGTTTTCCTTCTTTCCTCTTCAGGCACATCCCAATTCTTAATCTCCATCTAGTTTCTTGATTTTAGTGTTTGGTGCAGAAGAAAATGGAGCAGAGGATCCATCACTGTTCAGAAGCCCCAACAGTATTGTCCTGTTATGCACTGGTTAATCTTAATTTCTGAGATTAAAGAAAAATACCTCCCATCCCTGTATCCTCTTTGCCCCTGCCAGAGCTCTGTATTATCTTCTCTTTCTCCTTCCCCTGACCTGCCCTCGGGATATTTGCTCCGAGAAGCTTCCATACCTATCTTCGGAGCATCTGAAGGGTATTGAGGCAGTCACTGCAGGGCTTTTCACTCGCCGGGTGCTGTGCAATTCTGCTGGGCTACTTCCAGCCCTTGGTATGCATATGGAATCAATAGAGGAGGCAGCAGGAAGGCATGACTTGTGGCATTCCGTGTGCGGGGATGAATCCCAGTCGTGTGGTTACTTGCACATGGTGCAGCTCAACGCCTTAACCCCCAGTTGCCTGACTCTCCAGCATCACACCGGGGGGGACTGAGGTGCTAACGATGGGCTGAGGGAGGAAACAAAGCAGAGTGGCAGGGCTGGCATGAGTCTCTTTGCTGGCACCCATCTCACTAGCACATTGCTTTGCCCCCCAGGGGAGCTATCAAAACTCAGGCTGATTTCAGATTCCCATTTGTGCCAGCGTCCAAGGCTGCATTTTTCCATCTTATTGTGGCTTAAAAGGTTGCAGTCGCTGCTCTCAGAGCAGAGATCCCTGCTGTGAGCAGTGACTGATGTCATGCTCAGCTCTAAAGCATGCGTCAGAGTGCAGGGAGAGGCTGGAGCTGCTGCAGAATGCAGATGACTGCCAGCTCAATAGACTTTCTCGCTGGGAACCACCAGAGCTCGCCAAGCTGCAGTGGGTGGCCAGCTCTTTTCCTGGGGAATGTGAAATGTTCCTTTGGTTCCACAGAGCCCTGAGAGACCTGTGTAACTGAGATGCCTGCCTCCCACGGAGACCCTGCAGCACTGCAGTGGCACAGACACTTGGGCTGATGAGGTGGCTGAGTGTTCCTGCCAGGGCAACCCCCATAAAAGACTCTTAGTTTAAGGATTATTTTATTTTCTCCTTCTGGTGCTGAAATGTATTTGTATTTTGCATTTCATTTGTTATGTTTTAGGCTCTTGCTACAAAAGACAGCTACTTCACTGGGCTTCTGGAGCAGGATTTCTTCTGCTGTAACCAGCCAGTTGATGATTCTGTTACCTTGTCTGAAGCTGGCTCAGGTCAGTGGCTTGCAGAGAAGGTGGAGACACCCCACTGAAGACAGATGGCTTGAGGACCAGAATGCTTTGAGTAATATAGACAGCAGTTTTCAATTAAAGAATTCTGTTGCGTGGAGACTTGGTAACTTGCTGAGAAATGATCCTTGCTAAGGATGTTCAGTGTGTTGGCCAAGGCTCAGCAGCCTGCTCTAGCTGAGGGTGTCCCTGCTCCCTGCAGGGGCCCCATCTCTGTGATCAGTTCACCTCCATCCCTTTTTTTTTTTGCATTCAGAAGCTCTCCAGGGACCCGAATCCATCTTCCACACGCTGCTTTGCTAAGCTGTAATGCCGGAGAAGGGGAGGGGAGGGACTGCAGCCCGATTTCCAGGGGGACTGCTCTGCTCATCAAAGGGACTGTATCCAGGCAACCCACTTACCCTGTCTGAGCCCAGCGCACAGCTGGGACCTGGGAAACTGAGGAGAATCTACTGCGAAGAGCGGGCTACAGGCAGTAGCCTGTAGGACTTGGTCCTGGCTTTGAGCTGGAGGGACTCCCCAGGGGAAGAGGAAGCCCTCGGGTGAGAGATGCTCCAGGTTTGCAATCTGAGCAAAGGAAAACTCCTCTCCATTCCTGATTTCTTTGTCTCGGCCATGCTCCGACAGTGCACATCCTTCCATCCTCCTCCACTTCACCCCCTTTGGACACCACAACTCCATCCTGTCTCAGCTCCTTTCCTACTCTTCCTTTACTCTCTCCTCTTTTCTCCTCTGCCTCCTTCACTTGCTTTTTCGACTCTGAGCCCCATCACGCTGTCTGCACGGGCTGGCCAGCCTGCTTCATAAGCAGAGCTCAGGCTAGGAGTGGCTCCTGCTCGCAGCCCAGGCATTTCCTGATCTTTCAAGTGCCTCTCTCAGAGGAATACCTCAGTTGCCTGCCCTTTGACTTTTTTCAGTGCTTTCTAACCTGTGACTGAGTAGCTCACAAAGTGCCATTTGGCAAGAGAAGAGAAATCAGCTCTGGCCGGGGGGGGGGTTGTGGGGGGGATTTGGAAAGAGCATTAAGGAGCTAAAAATAACTTGGGTCAGCTCTGAATGAGCCTGAGGCCCTTCTCCTCGCCCAGCCCCCAGCTGATGCCGCAGTCAAAGAGAGGACAAGCAGCCATGCAGAATTCTCCGTGTCTTCAGCAGCAGCTCCTCTCCCTTCCCTCGGGGCATCCCTGCTGCCAGGGATTGCCACACTGCTATAGAAAGAGGAAAACAAAACAAATGAAAAGGAATCTGCCCCAAAATAACCCCTCTGCCTCCTGGCACCGTGTCAGCCGCAGAAAGTTTTGTGAATCAGAGACGTTAGGCAGAAAAAGAGCTATTAGAGCCCATCGATTCTCCTGCCTGGGAGGTGGCAGGAGGAGAGGTTGTGTAGATGATCCCCTCCAGCCTGTTTCAGTGGAGTATATTCGGCTAGAAATTTCTCCTTAGACCCCCACAGGCAAGAGACAGCTCTCAGCAGCCTCCCCTTAGAGCACAGTGGCAGGGAGCTCTGCAACCCTGTGGGGATCCATCCAGCTCTGGTTCAGAAGGTGACAGAGCACCATGACATAGCATCTGGTGTTCGGTAATCAGAAGAAAGATGAAAACTCGATATATTTTGATTGTCCAAACCTTGTGTGGCAGTTTCACCAGCTGGTGTGAGCAGTAAGGAGTATGAGACAGAGCAGAGGAAGGTGTTTCCAACATGGGTGGGGAAGTTATGGGGTTTTTTCAAATGCATACACTACTGAGGGCAGTGATACACACCTTGCCAGCAGATTGCCCAGCTGTAAGCTGACAGATAAGGAATGTCAGCATGCAGATACAGTGAGTGCTGATCAAATTCCATAGGAGATGCTCTGAGACCTCACAGAGAGAGCTTAAGACAGGAACCAAGGAATAGTAGCCAGGTGGGGAGGATGGAGACAACAGAGAGGAGCAGCACAGTCCCCTAGGCTTGCCATGAATGGTGCTGCATGCTGGGGTTCACTTCAAGGTGTGGGGAGCCTTTGTTTCTTTAGCTCTAGGATGAAATGAACAGAGATCAGCAGCTCTGAAGTGGGTGAGATCCTCACCATTTTTGTGAGTTCCCCTCCCCTTGACAGTAAAATAAGGCAGAATAAAATTGTCTATGGAATTGGCTGCTTCCCATGTGTCCTCAGCCAGCTGAGCACTGCACAGTCACAGAGGGAAACAGTCTCTGCACAGGAACCTCAAACAGGATGAACTTTCCCAGATTCAGAGCAAGGACATTCCCACCGTGTTCCCTGAGCTCTTCCCTAATGTCCCTACCTGTGCACCCCCACTGAGCTGATTAAAGGTGAGGGGAACCAACCAATTCCAAGCAGGGACAGGGCATGGAGAAGGACCAAAGTGGCCCAACAATCACAGTGGGGGAGATGAAAAGGTGAGCAGGCCTGGAGAGGACCTGAGAGAAGGATATGGAGTCTCTCACCAGAAAGCCTCAGGAACACTTCAGCTGACAGTTGCCAGCAATGCTGTCCTGCTGGGAATAAGGGGATGAATGGAATGATCCTCTAATCCTACCCTCCAATCTTGTGACCAACCTAAGGTCAGGCACTGCTTTAAAAGGTACAGGATCTCCTTACAGAGGCTTCCTTCATGTATCTTCTCTTGTTTTGAATTAAAGAGAGTCTTCTAGACATAAGAATGTAGTACTTGACATGTGCAGAGCTGCAGCCAAGCCTGTAAGAAAAGCCCTCCTCAGCACCAACTCCATTTTCACTCCCCAACAGCTGAAACTGGCAGGCTGCCTCTGATCCCACAGCACAAACCAGACCAGCCTTTTCCCACTGCAAACCCTACTAAGATACCATCCTTGCCTTGGTTTTTTCAGCAACACAACCTGAGCTGTATCAATGAGCAGCCTGGTGTCCAGCAGAGAAGTGTGACTCACTCTTTCTTTGTCACAGTCACAAAGCCATGAAGTCAGAGAAAAGACTTTCTGCCAGTCCTGTGAAACTGAGAGAGGATCAATGTTTATGTTGAGAGAGGGGATCAAGAGAGTTGAATTTCTCCCTGTCTTGCCACTGACTGGGTTTGGTGTATCCCTTCTATTGCCTTCAGTGTAAAAAGCAGGCATGAAAATGCACTGAACACAGGAAAACTGTGTAATTCACTGAATGGATTAATTGTGATCTCAGGAACAAAGTATACCTTTTAATTAACTGAAAGGATCATTCCTTATCACCACCACCCTTTGTAAAGCACTTTGTTGAGAAAGAAGCAGATGACACACAGCAGTACTCATCGTGCAATTATTCATTCATCCTCCTGTACTGTATGCCAGCAGATTTATAATGTGCCAGTTGCTTTGGTTTCTAGGTGAGGAATGCATTGAACTCAAATTAATGACATCAAATACTTTGCACTACACACTTCTAATTAGAAATGTTCCAGATTATTTCCAAAGCTGTATTGCTACCAGAGCAGCACATGGCTGGCCTTGTTCACAAGCTTTCCAGTGCTGCACTTGGTGATGCAGTGTGGGATCCCCGAGACCAAAGATGTGACATACCAATGCAATAGTATTTCAACAAGCCCCAAGGCTTGCTGCATACTTAGCACAGTTGTTTAGCTATTATTTTTCTATTTTTATTGTCACTGGTTTAAAAAAGTCGAATAATACAACATATTCATTATACTGAATCCCAATGACTACCTGTCAGCTTGGGTAGTTAATTCCTCCCTTCTCCCACTTGCCAGTTTCAGCTGGAAATAATCTGATTCCTCCCTTCCTTAAAAGATGATGCAAGTGCTGCTCTGTACTGTTAAATCATTTCCCATTCAGCCCTCAGAATGACTGGATTTCAGCAGGAGGATAATCAGTCCCCACATTGTATTCGTAAACAGCATATTTCAAATTAAAATGCCTCCCTAAAGAGTTACTTTGAAAATATTTGCACTTGGTGATCCTTAGAGCTTCTCTTTTAATTAATTTCATGTCCAGACACCCTGGCCTTACAGGGAGGGAGGGTTATGGAACCAGAAGTGGCTTTAAGCTACTTTAAAACTTCATCAGTTGTGGTGCTAGTGGAGGATCTGTTTAGCTCCTGGGCATTGTGCCCGTGGCATCACCCACCCAGGGCAGGGCAGAGTTAGGAGATGGGCCCTACAGATGTGAGTCTGAATGGAATAAAGAGAAATAATCCACCAAACTAAGACTGGGCAGTAGGTGTAAGAATTCCAGAGGCAGCTTTTCACTGCTGCTTTGACTCACCAGTGATTTCCACAGCCACATCCACCAAACTGGACTGAACCACCTTCAGCACACAAAAAGCCTCAGGGAGGAGACACACAGACTAATTAATTACTGCTTGTAAAATGCTTTGAGACCCTCGGATGGAACACACAGGAGAAGTAGGAAGATTTAATTATTTTTACCACTGATATTATGGTGTGAGGGTTAACTGCTTCTTGAGATTCTCCAAACCTTTCATTCTTTGGAACATGCTCTAGTGGGATGGCAAGGTGTTCTGTTGTTAGAGGTCTTTTCCAATCATGACAATTCTGTGCACCACACCAGTTCTTTATTCCCTTCCTTCCTTTGCAGTGGGCAATGCAGCTGTTAGCTAAATGGCAGGGAAAAACTCATAGTGACATTATCAGAGCCAAGGCCCTGAATAAGCACAAGGAGATAGTGGCTAGCTTAGCAGGACAGGAAAACACTCAGATCCTTTCACCTCCTTGTCACCAGGTCCAGCCCAGTCTAGATGGATAGCTGCAAAGATGCCATTTGACAGCTTTTTGGCACTTCAGACAGAATGAACCGGGCAAGGGAAGGATGGAAAAATCTCAGCCCAAGTCCCACTGGAGCAAGTATCACCACCACAGACAGCACTGCTTGCCAGCAGGGAAAAGAGCCCGCTGCAGTCCTCAGACACATTCCAACCAGGAGGGCAGGAGGAATAGCATCAGGGCCGTGCTAAAGACTTGCCCTGTCCTGCTTTAGACTCCAAAATTAACTGAGTGCCTTCCATCAGAAAAACCCACCCACTTTAAAGCCCAGAGGAGAGACACTGGGTGTCAGCCAGACGGGGAGAGTGCTCTTTGCAGTTTCCTCAAAGGAGCTGCTGTTAGGAGAGAGCTGCAGGAAAGAAATGGGAATTAGTGCTAGCAGCAGTGTGTCATAACAGCATTGCTCAAATGCTGCTGCACCCCAGCACTGGATCCATCCCTGCTTTGTTTGCTGCACAAAGCAGAGCTCACTTGGCACACAAAATGCCAAAGGAGTGCTGGTGTCACTCACACAGAGATTGGGATACCTGTCTCCCAAAGGATAACACAGAAAAGGGGAACAGATTTCTCTCGAATCAAGAATTCAAACAGTGGTATGTCCTACAAGCAGATGATCTGGCCACTTTCTTCTCCTGTTTCATCCTGCCAGCAGACAAGGGGATCACTGAGATCTGTTACTGAAAGAGAACAGAGGTAAGTGCTGCAGAATGATGGAACTCAAACTGGGGGTCTGAATTTGCAGCGAGGCTGCCCTGAACTTTATGAGTTGTAATGAAGTGATAATCCACTTTCTGACATGCTTTAGAAAGGCTCAATGAGGGAACAGAGAAAGCACTCAGTTCATCTTTGGCCACAGCTCCTTGTAGGATCCATGTCTGATAAATCATGTGGGTTATACAGCCCCTTTTTTTTACTAAAAGGTGTAAGCCCACAGCAGCACAGCCTCTCTCAAGTTTCAGCAAGGCCTCTCTGAAATGTCTTGGGACTGCAGAAGTCAGTTTCCTTGCATCTCTAGTGGTCTGAGTCCTGGATGAAATGGGTTTACTCCCTGTAGGCTGGCAGGATGGCAGATTCCCAGGTGAAAGCTTTGCAGCCCGGGCACAGCAGCAATAGTCAGACACCACCAGAGTGCTGTCTGGCCACCAGAAGGGGCAGAGGGAATCACATCCCTCAACAGGAGCACAAAAGCACCTGGATGGCCACAGCTCCTCCACACCACATTTGTGTGCAGGTGTACAGCTCTACCACAAGCCCGAACCACAGTCAGGCCCTTTTATTAGATGAAGAATTGCAGAATGAAGGAAAGAGAGACCCAGAATCAAAAGCTGTTTAGACACCTAATGATGCAGATAGATGCCAGCTGGTATTTTCAGAAAACACTGTTTGGCAGCTAATTGATCAGTACAGATCTGCCCTGAGTCAGCCTACGATGCTGCAGAAAATCACAGGAGTAGAGGATGAGGAGCACACCCTTTGGGTGCCAGCTCTTCCATGGCAAGCACCTCCTCTCCTCTGACAACAGAGGTAGTGTGAGGCAGCTTGTCCATCAGCAGAAGGGGAAGAAACTGTCTCAAGCTTACTGTGGCACAGAAGGGTGTGAAGGGATACAGCCCTGCTAGTTTGGGGATGCAAAGATGAGAGCAAGAGGAGCATTGCAGTTCCTAGAAGGAATCCCAACCAACTCAGAAAATACAACATTCTGCCCTGCATTCACTTCCATTAACCTACTCCTTCCTTAAAAGCTTCAGTAGATACATTCACTGTTGCTAGGCTCTCAGCAGCAGGGCTTGAAATCCAGGGATTCCAGTTATGCTCAGCAAAGGAGCCTGCTGTGGTGCCCTGGATACAAAGCCCAGAGCTCTGGCTGCCCCCCTGGCAAAAAGGCTGGCTGATGGCTTCAGTGCTTCTGATGCTCTCAGTGGAGCTCAGCTCTTGTGGAAGCCTGTAAGCAGAGAGATGGGGCTCTGAGCACCCAGGACAAAGCTCAGTGGAACTTCACGGGTCACAGCTAGGCCTTTCAGAGATGGGGGCACCACTGAACTCTGGCCAAACCAGACTGACCAGCTCTGGGTGAATGAGGGTGATAATGGGGTAGAATCTGGGAGAGGGATATGCAGTGGGTGAAGGTTAAACTAAAAAAGCAGCTGTACTTGACCTCTCTTCCAGGGTCCTCTGAGGACTTTTCACTGACACCCTGTCTGAGAGCACTGGTGACCTGGCCTCAGAGATGGGAAGGCAGGAGGAGATGCCTGGGATTTTAACCAAGTGTGTTTGTAGTTCCAGTGGAGCTGAATCCAGGAAATGTCATTGTTCACAGCATGGGCCATGACCCCCACAGGCTGCTTTGGAGGCAGTGACCTCTGCCAAACAGTGACAGAACTCAGCTCTTAAATTCAGCTTAATCCTGACCTGCAGCTCCACCTTTTAGCCCCTGGCTTCCCAAATCTCTTTGACAAGACACTGAACTCCTGACCTACAGAATCCTCTTTTATGCCAGTCCTTATCCCCCCTCTGTCTCCATCTATCATTTCGTCATTCTGATCTCTGCCAAAGCCTCTCCCTCTGCCTCTGTGACCCTTCTTATCCCGGCACTGAATATTGGTGTTAGCAATACCATTCTCACCAGTCAGCTCCTGCCCAGCTCCTGCCAGTGCTCCTCAACTCAAACAATAGCTGGTTTTGTTGCCCTCACGGCTGATCAGCTCCACTACACCCCTCCCAGCCTAAAATGCCTCTGCTACTGCAATCCAGGGCTCGCCCTTCCTCCAGCTGTGCTGATGCACCTCCCTCCTCAGAGCCTCTCAGCAGTGCTTTATTCAGAAGGGCGACAGCCTGCAAAGATGCTGGGACAGGAAGCCAAATGACTGCTGGGTGACCTTGGGAAAGCAGATTCCATGTGTTTGTGAAGTCAAAGCAAGCCATTTCCTTCCCCAGTCCCTCCTCCCTCCGCAGGCGTGCAAGCCACAGCTAATGGGAAAACACACAGGCCCACACAAAGCTCAGTGGATGCTAATTGCCAGGAGCTGAGGCCCAGTCATCCTGTTGACTAATTTGTCAGCCTGCTGCTGACTCAGCGATCTGGGGGGGGCCAGTTTCTCTCAAGTGCATTGGGAAGTAAATGGCTCTTATTGTTCTTTCCTTCCCTTGGCTCTCATGGCTGTGTTTGTGGACAATTCCTGCCCTGGGCTTGACCTTGGCTGCAGCAGTGACTGGAGGGCTGGGACTGCTGTGGCTGGTGGGCCTCTCATTAGACCCTAATGGAAAGAACAGGCTATGTTGGTAGGAGGGGGGGGGGATGACTGGCCTCTTCTGGAAATAGCATGTGCCAGAGCAGGCCAGGGCAGAGGGGAGAGGGCTGACCTATAATTGTGTTGTGTGGGATAAAGACAAGTGAGATCAACCAGCTAGGCTCTGTCTGGAACAAAGGTCCCTAAACCTGCCCGAATATGCAGGAACTCCTCACAGCATCACAGCGTGTCAGGGGTTGGAAGGGAGCTAGAAGATCATCTAGTGCAACCCCCTGCCTGAGCATTCTATGCAGCCATGCACCACGCCACCCACACCTGGGAGTGAAGGACCTCTTGGTGGCAAAGATGACCTGAAAAGGAGAGATGGATATAGAGCAGTGGCTCTACCAGGACTGTGGGGCTGGGCTCAGCTGGAGGAGCAGAGGTGACTGTGACTGGCAGGGGCAGTGCCTGGCTGCAGTGGCTGTGTGTGCAGAGCACTTGTTGGCACCACACTGCAGGGATTCTGTTGGAGTTTTGTCTGGAGCCTATTAAATAATTCATCATCAATAATATTGTGAATGTTGGCAGTATCTTCAGCAGATAAATATTCACAAATACATTCCCATTCTTTAGCCAGCGTTGGCTCTGCCCCGTTCCATTTAATATGCAACTTGAGCAGACTTTGCTCCCAGGTAGGAAAATAAGCTGGCTCCTGGAAGATGTGTGGATCCCAGGCAGTTTTAGCCAGCTCTGCAATCAGCAGATGGCATCTGTGTAGCTGTCTCTGCAAGAAAGAGCTTTTGCTATGCAGTGTTTCCCTAAGCAGTCTGGGAATCCCAAAGGTGTTTATGAAGAGGCACAGGCATTTGCAGCATGTACAGCTTCTCTCTGTGCATTTCAGTTCTTTGGTTTGTAGGTTCTCAGTGATTTGTTCTTATTCACTTCCAGCTGCATGCCCTGCTGATTGCAAACAAGCTATTTGGAACAAAGGACTCTTGGAGAGCATCCTTCATGTCACCAGTGGGTCCTCTGAAGATAGCAGGCACAGTTCCTTCAGGGTCGTGATTTTAAGAAGGCCCTGGAAAACAAACCTACTTTCTTTCTCCTGCTGCCAAACCAGTATTTTTCTAACATTCTCAGTATAGCCTGCTCTATTTCTGACCTGCAGGAGTCTAAATCATTATTAAGCTCTTAAAGAATTTGCTTTTATTTCAAGCTTTCTGAAGTTTACCTTCTCCATCTCTCTCTGTCCATCTAAGTTTAGTTACAAATCTCTCTCCTCGTGGGAATTTCTCTGCTCTGCTAGTGAGTCTGCATCCTTTTCTATGGCTCATAAAGAGATCATGGACTCCTGAGAGGTTCAGAAGCCTATAATGAATAACTCAAAAATAATCATTCAGCTGCATAAAAATGACTGAGAGGCTCTAATTTCTATTGAGGACAAATCATACAAATGTGGCCCTTCTAAGCCAAACCCATTTTGAAATAGGATGTTCCAGCAAATTACTAGAAGACTTTTTCAGAGATAAAACCCTTCTCACTTTCCAGATATCTCCTTTACTAAATGCCTCATCCAGTTCATTGAAATCTCTCCATATTAGGCATAATACCTAACACTATAATACATCCGACAGAGGGAGATGAAGCTGGGATCTGAATTGTCACACAAAATTACTTTATGATGTGAAATTGGGCTAATGGCCACAGTCCCATAAAAGTGGATGGTTATCCCAGAGAGACAGACCTTGGCTGTACTCTGTGTATTAAGGCCAAGGGCAGAGGTGGCCTTAAACTACCTCTGAGCCCAGCAGTCATTGCTGCTGGTTTCTCTGGTGGAAATCGGAGCAGCCCAGTGAGTCTCACTGAAGAGGGATGATTTTTCTCTAGAGCCTGGGCTAGGGACCCATGTCATCACCACCACCACCTGCTCCACCATCTTCAGAGGGAGAGAAGCAATAAGCTCCTCGAACTGCTCTGCAAGTCAAGGGTTAGAGCAGACCAGACCTCTACTGTCTTTTCTTCCTACTGAAAAACATGTTCCAGTTTTCCAAAGAAATGCGAGGTTTTGTTTCCTTTCCTGAGAACAGAGGATGTTTCTCTTAAGTCATTAAGAACTCCTGGAGAGGGAAAACTCTGCCTTTTTAATTTTAATGTGGATCCTTTCATTTTATCTATGAAAGAAAAGACCACCTTCAACCATCTCGTGTGGAAATGATGATTGCTGTCAAATATTTGGAGCCAAATAGAAAGATATGAGGGCATGACCCTGAAATGCCTTAGTGTATTTATCCTTCTCCCTCTTTTTCCTTCCCTTTTGCCTCTTAGGCCAACACCATCTTACTTTCTCTTCAGCAGAGAGCCAGGATTTCAGCAACACAAATTCTAGCACTAAAGACACCCCCTGTGAAAGCCGTGTAGTTGGGATCCAGGGCTTTATACCTCCCACTTAGCATCTATTTTAGTTACTGCTGACATCTCCTTCAATCTCAGCAGGGGATTAAGCACACAGGTTACCAGCTGATGCTGTCTGCTCAGTATAAAACTGCATCACTGGGTTCCCACCCCTTTTCTTCCACCTGAATGAGCTGAAGCCTTTCCCTCCTCCTTTTTTTCCACTCGTGATATTCCGAAAGAGTTAAATAGAGCATTGTCCCCTTCCCCCTTTTCTGAGGGAGGGAAGAGGAGCCTGTGCAGCTCCTGTGGGTTCAGGAGACAAGCATGCAGCTTCTCATGGAATAAAACAACCAGTTTCACTGCAGACTGAAAGGGCACTGGGCTTCCAACCAGCACCCTTTTGGAGGAACTCATCTAGGAGCAGTATCTAGGCACCAAAACATTAAAACCCATGAGCTGCACTGGCCCTTAAATCCCCTTTCCCCCTGTTTTCTGTGAGGGATGGCATTGTCACCCTGATTTTGTGCTCCCCTCTTGCTACCCTCCTTAAGTTCCCAACTGGCCCGCTCACTGTGGGACCCTCTCACACCTCTGGTTTGTTTGGGGTTAGTAACACCAGCCTTCATCCCCCGGGGATGGAGGGGCTTGTGGGGCTTGTATTTGATGAATTCATGTCTACTTTGGCTTTGCTGGAGAACAGAGATGACTATTCTGATGCTGCTTCCTCCCACAGGCCACTCTGGAGTGGGGTCAGCGTGATGCCCAGGGCTCTAGTGGCCTTTCTGCAGGGATGTGCCAGTTCCTGAGCACAGCCTTCCCCAGCCAGGTTATTTCTGTGCCAGAGCTGCTGCATGCTAGGCTTCCTAAATCTGCTGCAATCCAGGATTCCTCCTGTGACTGTGCTGCTCACAGCAGGTTGTCACCCACGCCATGCACTGGGCCAGACACTGCTGCAGCTTTGCTCTACTTGGGGAATTACAGGCTAAAATGGTTCCTCCTTCCCAGCCCCCATCCCTCCAGCCACAAAAACAAGCAAATGCTTGTGAGCTAATCCTGTGCAGAGACTTTATTAAATAAACACAACTGGTACTGGTGGCTTGTTTGTTTGGGGTTGCTTTTTTTTGCATTTGCTATCTTTGGAAAACTAATCCTCTGGAGTTCACCCAGCGATTTCAGTCACCTCCAAATAACACTTACTAATAATCTTAATAAATCCATCTCCTAAGCAGCAGCCACTACTGCCTGGCACTGGAGTATGCAGAGCACCTCAGCAGCTCTGCTTCACTTGACATCCTTGTTTATCCTGATTGAAAATGAAAAGGAGCAGCTCTGGCTCCATGCATTCTGATCTCCCCAAATGGCTTCTTTGGGTGGTGTGACTGAACACATCAGTGAAGGGGAAGGCAGTCAGAAGGATGTGACTTGCAGGCTTCCTCTCTTTCTCTGCCCCCCTCCAAACCAGCTGCTGAGCAATTCTCACAAGACAGCTCAGACGTGGGGTAAGAAAGCCATAGAGGATGCACGTGTAGCCATAAACACAGAGAAACAACGTGATTTCCATGGGAAAGTTAAAGCTGCCCGTGACAATAATGGTGCTGAACAAAGCAGGGGAACCCAGGGATGTATTCTCCACAGTTCTGCTGCTAGGCTTGGTACTCATGGCAGGAGGTGGTGTGTCAGGACAGATTCTGTTCTCATCCAGTTTGTTGACTGTGTGTAAAGTTGGGACAAGTAGAGATCAGAGAATCAGAGAATCAGAGAATGTTTATGGCTGGAAGGGAGCTCCAAAGGGCATCTAGTGCAGCCCCCTGCAGGGAGCAGGGACACCCTCAACT
>JAOEGS010007603.1:28859-40608 GCA_025447755.1 Corythornis vintsioides | reverse complement strand
CCACCTGGATCTGTTCCTGGGTGACTTGGTCTAGGTGCCCCTGCTCTGGCAGGGGGGTTGCACTAGATGATCTTCTAACTCCCTTCCAACCCCTAATATCTGTGAATCTGAATGTGCTCTTGGGGGAGAGGGGTGAAGCAGAACGGGAGTGTCACCTCTGCTGTGGAAAGCACAAGCCTGGAGAAAGCCTTGGCATTTCCCTTCCACACGCACGGACGGGAGTGCACAAGGACACAAGCATCCCACTGTACACACCCAAAGCCACGGAAATGGAGGGACTCCAGCCAGACTTGACATTTCAATACCCTTGACTCAAGGCAATCACACAAACCCAGGAGAAGGAACAGGCTTCAGCCTGTGTTCTCCAGTGCTGCCAGTGCTTTGCAGACCTCCCAGTAAGGGCCAAGGCACAACTGGCACAGTTAGCATTCCCCTGTCCCACCCCTGTTCCTGACCTGCTCATGCTCCCCCTTCCCCTCCTGACACCCACAAACAGCAGCAGTTGAGCAGCAGCAGCTCCCAGGGGACTCTTGGGGCTGCAGAGAGGCTCTGGCAATGCCAAGAGTATAAATAACTGCAAAAAGTCAGAGCACACATAAATATTGGGGTGCTTCTGTGCATTGCTCCATGGCTGTTAGGGTCTCTGGCAGTTGGTCTCCACCATCCACCTTGATGTGACAGCAATTGGGACCACTGGAACCAGCAACAGCCACTCAGTAGCTCTTGGGAATCTTTAAAAGCCCCATGTACATCAGCCCTTTTCTCCACCATTCTTCTCTGTGGTGGCATAGAAACGAGCCATAAAAAAAGAAAAAAGAAGAAAAAAAGGATTTTTCAGGAAAACAATCTGCTTCTGTATTTGCACTTTTCCACAGAAAGCAATCCCCTAATGATATGGGGTTGTTTTGCCTGTTCCTTTCATTCTAGCAACATAAAAAAAGAGTCTTAAAAAAAAATCACTGTTCAAATAATAGAGAGGGACTAACTCCCCTTGCCCCAGTAATGCCAGAGAATCCCACAAAGCACACTGACCTCTCCTTCACTCCCCCTGTTCTGCCCAGGGATTACAGCAGTCTCAAGAAAGCCTTGGCCATGCATGGGCTGATTCCCAACCACTGCAAAATCTTTTATGAATGTCATTTCAGCCTTACCCACGTTTTCTGACTTCTCTGCATTCCCATCAGACCTTTGATGTACAAGTGTCCAACATGGTTATTTTTTTTCAGCAGGAATTTTGTATTTTTGCCTTTCTGTAGATAACCACAGGGCGATACTGGGTTAAAAAAGAATAATTTGATGGTGTGCATGTGTGTGCATTGAACTGCAGAGGGGAGTAAAAGGAAAACAGTGGTTGGAAATGCAATATATTTAGAGTCCTCGTAACAGGATTTGTGAAGCTGGGAAATGAGGCAGTTCCTCAGTCTCCCCTGCAGCTCCTCTGCAGTCTATAGGAACCAGTCTGAACTCAGAACTGTCACTTTTAACACACCCACCCTCCCCAGCTGCATGTGAGAGAAGGGCAAAGGCAGAGCAGATGCTGCTACCTGCTCTTTGGGCAGCAGTGCTGCTGGGGCTGCAGCAACAGGCACTGTGCAGATGTAGAGCATCACTTTGGCTCCTTCCACTGCTGGGATAAGCATCAGCCACAGGTAGGTCGGGATTAGAGGAGTGAAAAAATAAACTGAAGGGGACTTTCTGCCTCCTGTTTTCCTAAGCTGCAGCAAATGCAAATTCAGCTCTTCTTGAGCTCCATTCCCATCTGTTTAATTTGCTGTAGAGTGACATTTCTATGGCTGCATCCAATGAATGAATCCAACATGTTCTGTGCAACACAGTTTGGTGACACATGGATTTGTCAGCTGCTTGTCTGGATCTTTACACATCGGCAGCGTGTGTGCATTGTGCACAATTGCCGTTGGGATGTGTAGCACTGAGTGTCTCCAGTGCACGACACAGCCCCAGGGCCTCTGATGGTGACTGGGTCCATAGTGTAGGAAAGACTGGAGACACTCCAGCCCCCCCTGGATCTGTTCCTGGGTGACTTGGTCTAGGTGCCCCTGCTCTGGCAGGGGGGTTGGGCTAGATGATCTTCTGGGTCCCTTCCAACCCCTGGCATGCTGTGATTCTGTGACTTTATACTAGGACCCAGGATCTGCCTCTTAGTAAGACCCCTTTGAGCACCAGGCACAGCCCCTGAAGATAACTCTTGATTGTCTACTCTCAGTGCCTCAGGTGATGGAGCACAAGCAGGCCTTTAGAAGATGGTAAGAGTACTGTGTCTGAAAATATTGTGAGGCAGGAAAAAAACCTGTTAAGCTTGCACTCCCACTTGATAGTTCTCCCTTAGATGGCATTGGCAAAACCTTGTAAACCTCATGGATCACTGGTCAGCTACAAAAAAAAAAAAACCCTTCTGTGGTGACTATGAACTAGAAAGTCTTTCTCTCCAAGGTCCTGGCTTAATTTGATTCAACAAATCCCACTCCACAAACGTTGGATTTGCACTGCAGCAGACCAGGCCAGCCTGATTCACTCCCCTTCCACAACCTGCTGCCACTAGAGGAGTCTAACCCAGTCCCGGGGCTCAGGGCACAGAGCCACACAGCCCTGGGGAGTCAGCAGTGGTGACAGCAGCACCCTGGCATGTGCAGTGCCTGCCCGGCTCTGAGGGCATGAGGAGAAACTCACCCGGGGGTGAGAAAATAGCTGGGGCTTGTGCTGGGATTTGGTTGTTGTTGGAACGAGCAGGGCTTTCTGCTGGGCTCACCAGCAGGATGCTGGTTGTGCTAGGAAAGGGTTAAGCGGAGTGCCCTTGCTGAGCTCCGCGTCTCCTCGCATTCCAGGGTAAATGGTGTTTTGCAGAGCCCGGTTACCTATGGCAACAGCGGAGAGGGATATTGCAGGCGAATCTTCTGAATCACAGGATTTACAGCCCATATGTTTATTCTGCAGTGAAAACACTTCCAGCTCTGCTTCTGATGTGAGCTGGGAACCGCGAGAGGGCTTCGCAGAGCCATTTAAAAGGCAATGTGAGCTAGAAACGAGGCTTTTTTTTTCATCAAAGGCCAGGTTCAAAAATAGAGAAACAGCCAAATCGGAGGAGCCTCCGGAACGAGCTCCGCTGTCACTAACCCTCCCTGCAGTCGCTCGCGATAATAATCTGCCCACAATCTGGTGGCTGCACAGCAGCTCCCCGAATCCGTAGCCTCCAGCTCAGCCCTTGCACAGCCACCCTGGGCAAATGGGCACCAGCAAGTGGCTCCGAAAGCGGCACAGCCCCGGCACCATCCCCCCGGGCATCCTCCTCAGCGGTACCCGGGCTGCCTCCTGTCCCGTGGGCAGCGAGCGCACATGAAGGCGTTTGCTCTCTGATCCCTGTCTGGATGATTTTCATCATGGTTGTAGGAAAATGGGAATAGGATTTATTATTTTTTTCATAATCGTAACTGGAGAGGCTGAAGCCTATTAAGTATTCAGCATGTTGATGGCATTATTTGAAAAACAAGAGTATAAATGCACATTTTTACATCTAATTTGGCAATGTCAGTGTCTCTGCTGCAATAGCTGCATCCCATCTCATCCCTTCTGAGAAAATAAGCAGTTCCAGGCCTGTCTAAGCTATGGGGGAGATCATCTGGGAATTCAGGAAGCTAAGAGCACAAGCCAAGGAGCTGTGGTTGAATGCTTGAGCAAAGATTCATTTCACCTAACTCTAACCCTCCAGAAGTCAGGAATCTGTCTCAGCTCCCTCTGTAGTCAACAGGGATAAATTCAGTTGCTCAAAGGCAACTCATCACACCTAAAAGCAATACCTGCTGGGTTCAGCCTGTGCATGCAGGTGCATCTCTCCAGTACTGGACACCAGTAAGGTGATGCTGGGCCAGGCTGGAGGCAGGTCAGTGTGAACACAGCCAGACAGATACACCAGACCAAATTCACATGGAAACATCTCGTCTATACTCTTCATTCTGGGACTTGAACGCTCCCATATGCTGCTACTTCTTTGCTAAGAAATGTGCAGTACATGCTGCAATTTAATGCAGCTCTCTCAGAGCCTGAGAGGAAAATGCTATTCCAGCTGAATGAGGAGCCGGATGTTTTGCAGGAGTTTGCTACTCCTTTTTTGAAAGCACAGAGGCAGGTCATTGCAAAATGTACTTGCTGTAACCTAGGAGGAATCTGCCTTGCTGATAAATATGTAACAGTCACAAAGGGCTGATCCGTGGTGCCTCATACATGCCATTTTCCAGGGCTGCAGTTCCAAAAATACATATTAGGGCTTTTTTTTTTTTTTTTTTCAGAGAGGGAAAGAGAAAGCAAAAATAAGATCCAAAACAATTGAATCATTCTGAGCCCTCAGAATGCAGAAATGTACACATCTTTAACTGGGATTTTTGTTCTGTTTGGCTAAAAGAAGACATTTATTTCTTGTTAATGTTTTTCTTTCCTTCTATTTAGAAAATAAAGCAGAATTGATTGATCCAGCGAAATTTATTTGGGCAATTGCTTTGAAGCCGTGGACTAAGATAAATAGTAATTCATAAAATAGGTAGCAAATGATCATGCAGATAGAAAAGGAGAGAAAGGAGAAGAGTGGGAGGAAGAATGAATCCCTTAGATGCAAAATGAATGGGTTTTTCATACAGGAGAGCTATCTGCTGCCTATCTGTGCATTGTTTTTTTAACGCACCCTTCTACAGTTTACGACCACCAAATACACAAGGCAAGCTTGCATTTCTTTGCCTCTTCATCATTGCCAGGCTCAGCTTGTTTGTCTGGGGGGCTGCTCCAAGACCTGGCTACAGCAGGGAGATCCGAGAGGCGGTGGGGTTTGCATTATGCAGTGAAACGACTCAGACTTTGGAGGAGATGGAGGGAGAGGGTCTCTGGTTTTTTTATCCCTACAAAGAATTTGCCTCACTCCTGGCTGGCTGATTTCAGAAAAGGAACTAGCAGTAACTGTGCTAGTGGGAGGAATCCTGGTGGTGGAAGAGCGGCGAGGAAGGGTGAACACACGTGTGTGTGCCTGCGTTAGCTTCTCATTCCCCACCATTTCCTGCAAACAGGGCTTGTGGAAAGAGCACACAGACACATCCCATTTTTCCATTAGCAGAGCAAGCGGGGGAAGGTAATGGGGTTGGGGGGAGGGGGTGGTAATCAGAGATCTGCTTAGTCTTCATAGAAAGAAAAATGCCTGGGCGCCTGCTTCGCCATAAATTGCAGCTGGTGGTCGGAGCTACGGCGAGTTATTAAAGCCACTGCATTACAGCCCTCCTTCAGCAGGTCAGCAGCCCCTCCTCCATCATACCTCCCAGCCCCCTTTGCTGTACCAACACCACCGGCCTGAATCAGCTCCTGCTGCTGCACTTGATGGCTTTTTTTTTTCCCTGGGAGGGGAGGAAGAGCAGGGGAGCTCAGGCTGCTGAGCCCGTTTGCTTGGCAGAGTCACGGGGACTGCCCAGCCAGACCTGGCAACGCCAGGAGAAATCCCTCTTCCCAGGCTTAGCTTTCCCCACGCAGCAGCAGGGTGACTCCCTGGCTCCAGGCCCCTTGGTGCTCTGTAAATCACTGTCCCAGCTTCCTCCCCACACTGGAGAGGCCAGGGGGGAAAGCAAGACGTCGGCATGCCTTGGGAAGGGGGTTGAAGGCAGAGGAGTGTGTGCTGCTCGTGCCTGGCTGGCTGGAGGGCTGGCGAGGGAAACTGCATCCCACAGCCCCCAAGATGGATGCTGGAGCCACGAGCAGCCAGCTCAGTGGAAAGCTCTCGTGGTTGAGGTCAGAAGCTGGCTAGGAGGAGGCAACATTTGTCTCACATTCTGTGTTAATAAATTTGAGCAGCTCCCTGCATCGTCACTACAAGGAAAGCTCCCTTCAGATTTCATTTTCCTAGTTCACTTTCCTTTATCCATAAACAGGCACAGACAACAGCAGTGCTGAAAGGTTCAGGGACTTTTCTGGTAACACGGTTAAAAAGAGACATAGGGGACAAACCCACAAACACCAAAACTAAAGGGAAAGCGGATTTTCTCCCCAGCCTCCCAGAATTCTCTAACAGCAATGCCTTAAATGAATAATCAGGTTTGGTTTGGTTTGGTTTTGAAGTGAGTCACTCTGCAAAGATCCTTCTAAACATCCTCCAGTGCTGAGGGTGACTGTGACTGGGGTCTGGGCACTTTCTGTAGGTGTGATCCTCTCCTACCATGAGGGGACAGGAGGGGACACCCCTGCACTCTCAGAAAGTGCTCTGGGGCACTGTTTGTGCTGGCCTGGCTGTAGGGAGCACAGAAGGCCAGAGGGCACCTTCCTTTCTTCAGATGCTAAATATTTTCTTAATGAATGTAAGGAGGGATCAGCTGAAAATGCTGAGATGACAAGAAGGTGCATGAGGTCACCCAGCAATGCCAGCTGGAGAAAGATGACAGGTTTTCACTGCATGGTCATGGGTGTGGGCCTAGAAAACAGCACACAGAAGGGGAAATGTGTGCACACCAGTATTCCCTTAGCAGCAAAGATTCCTTGCTTAAAACAGCCATGCAAATGTGTGTTTTTTTCTAAAGATTACATGTGTTAGAGACACTCTGACTTTTCCTTCTGGTTTTCACTAGCAGTATAAATACCTCCCAGAGACTTCTGCAGAGCACTGGGGGATGGGTTTGTTCTGCTGCCCAGCCTCCACCAAATGCTCACACAGCTCCCTGGATGCACGACCACACTTAGACTCACAACTGGGGAGGACAAGTAGAACACGCCACTGCCTTCTGGGTCAGGGTTTTTTATTCCCATTGAGATTTTATTATAGGCTTGAGATCCTCTGAGAATTAAATCCGCTGCCTGTCTACAGAATAGATAATGGCAGGGCAAGCTTCCCACATCCCTGCCTCCTGCCAACATGGCTCAGCCCTGACCTGGCTACCATTCATGACTGGACAGAGTAGAGTTCATTCTTCCTATCCCATTCATAGCCACTGGCCTTTGCAAACAAGGAGCAATTTAGAATTCAATTTCATTATTTTTTTGTCAGAAAAGAAACCAACCAGCAAAGCAAGCAGGAACAGATTTCTGGTATACAATGTGTATGGCAACAACTCCTGAGCACCAGTGACCCAAGGAAAGGGAAGACTGAATAACACCGACTTCAAATGCCAGCTATCCTGCACCCAGCCAGAGCTGCTCCAAGCTGTGTGTGTGTGGCATTTGGCAGGGCCGCTCTGGAAAGGCAACACTCCTGTCACTGCAGCGTTCACTAGAGCAATGTGTTTTTGTAGTGACCTCAGCACAGAAGGAAAGTAAGCGCGTGATGGGAGGGAAAGCTCGGCGCTGTTTCGCAAGAGGAAAAAGCTGAGAGAAGATCCTGGCTGTGCTCACAAACCTCTCCCTGGCTGTGCTCACAAACCTCTCCTCGGCTGTGCTACAAAGCTCTCCTCTCCCCAGCTTGCCCCTGGTTCCCGTAGGTGCTTCCGAGGAGGCAGCAGCAGCTCAGGCAGCGCTGGGCAGCGCAGCTGCGAGCGCAGTGTTTGTTGTTCCAGATACCACAGCGATGAGACAGACATTCCTAAGCGAGGTCTACTGTTTTCCCCTGAAAGTGAGGATGTTAGTGCGGCACAATGCGAAGACAGCAGCCCGCTGTATTTCCAGTGGTGTTCCAGCAACAAGGGGGCAGCAGGGAGCCTCGAGCAGAAGAGCAGCCGGGCTCCGGCTCCTTCTCCCCATCCTCCTTCGGGCAGTGATGGAGGAGACCTTGAGGAGTGCGGCACAGCCAAACCCCGGGAGAAAGCATGGACTCTCACCGTGTTTCTCAAGAAGATGGGCTGGGAGTGTTCTGCTAGGTGTCTTCAGTCTAGCTCATCACCTTCTCTCCTTTCTGACAGCACAAATCATCTTTCTTCATCTCATGTTTCTGTTGTCTCACCGTACTCATAAGGGACAATCTATACCCCTCGGGATTTACATTGTCAAAGAGTCAACTGCTGATCTTTCATACATAGAAATTGACTTGGCAAATGTACTGGCTCTCACAATTCCAGTGAGCTCTGGGGTAGAAATCACCATTTCAAACCTCCAGGTGCACCTGCACCAGCAGGACAGAAGAACCACATATGAAATTTCATTTTCTCCAGGGTTCACCATAGGGAGTATCCCTGGCAAATTCCCACCCCTCTGTGCTGCAGGGCTGCCCACCTTCCTCGCAGCCCAGTGCACAGCAATCCACTCGTGGCCACCTCTGTGTCCTCCCCTGAAATGCTGCACAGAGCAGCTACCTGTGAAGTGTCCCTGGCATTTGGGAAGCATTTAGTGTATACAGCTGCAAAAAAACAAACCCAAAACAAACCAAACAGCAACCAAAACAAAACAAAAGCAACCAAACTTGCAGGGGCATTCTAGAGATGCTTAGGAAATGCACAAAGGAAAGACAGCATGTATTTATTTCTACCATTCAGATAAAAAATGTATGAGTATTAGAGAAGAAATCTAAGGCAGCTTCTGTGAGCAAACTACAGTTTAGGCAGATCTAGAGCTGCTGTTCTTCCCTGCAACAGGGCTCCTCAGTAAATCACAGCAGCTGTCCCTCCAGCGCCAGCAGCAGCCGGCAGCACAAGGAGCCATTTTTTCTCTCTTTCCTTCTGGAAGCAACACAGGGGAGTCACAGAGCAGCACTGAGTCAGGGCTCTGCAGCACAGTCAATTTCTCAGGCTGCCTGGTATTCTAGGCACATCGTTACAGCAATAAACTCCTCAGCATCATCATAGCCCAGCCAGGGGAGAGAATCTGGAGCACCTAAAAATACAGCCCCTGCATCTCAAAAGCCTGCACAAGGCAAAGTGCTGCCTGTGACCTCCATACCTTCCTCTCCCAGCTCACACACCCAGGGCAGGTTGTGATCAGCCCCAGCTGTCGAGGCAAGGAGGAGAAAGAGCACTATACATGGTGATGGGCATTGCACCAGATTGAGGACTAAACCTGTGTGTCTGGTGGTGAGGAGAATTCCCCCTTGCCTGGCATGTGAGGAAAGACAGGTGGGGTCTGCATTGCCTTGGTGTTTGAGGGGTGATTCTTTCTCATTTTGCTTTGTGTAGTGAAACACCCCAAAGATTCTGGCGTTAGCAGGCACTATAAATCTCGAGGACACCCCAGGTGTGACTGGATTATTTATAGCTCTGCTTTTACATTACCAGCTCCAAAGCATCACACAAAGAGTCAGGTAATGAAATCTCCACCTCTCCAGCCGTCTCTCTAATCTAAAGTGGCATTTCCAGGAGCCATTTTCACTCATCTAGGGAGTCTAGGAACAAACACATTCTCACCCTCCCACTCAGGCAGACAGCCCCACAGCTGGTATGCACGTATACAATCACACACACATTCTTTCTTTACATTTCTCACCAAAAAGTCTCCTGCATTTGCAGTTTCTCCCATGCAAACACACACATCTCTTCCCTTTCAGTCACGCAAACGCAGAATCCCAAACGCATCCTGGCTTGAATTCTATTTTCACTGATGCTATGCAAATACAAGAGCTGAATAATTCCATTAAGATAACAGATTTACAACTGTGTAACTGAGATCAGAATATGGTGCTGACTCTCTCATACATAAATTTCCATAGTTGCTCCTGAATTTGCCTTTTCCCTCAGCCGCCTCTCCGTGCATTAATCATTCAACATTTAAATCAGCCATCCACTTGCTTCTTTTTGCTTTGTCAATGAAAATTGTTCAGCATTAATTACAAAACTCATTCTCTACTGAGGTTTTCTTGGCTTTTTTTCATTAGTGGGTGGAAGTGTCAATTTACAGTCATCTTGTTCTGTCTTCAAAAATACCCTCTGTACCAGCTACACTGCAGAATGCATTCTCTGTGAGAGGGAGCCTGCAAATGTGTGTGTGAGCTGGTGAATGTGTGAGCTTGGGGATGTATAGAAAAGGCTGGGAATGCATGTGCATCCATGTGCATATGTAGAGAAGATATGGAGATCATGTTTGAATTAGAAAGTCTAAGTGCTTCTCAGGCTTCATTTTACAGTGTGAATCTTAACCACTTTCTGAATCTGAAGATTTCCATCCCGATGATACAGATGATTTCAGGTTACAAAGCAAAGAGTTTATGGCTCTAAATGGAGTCTCTTTGGCAACAATAGGATACAGATCTAATTTTACATAGCGGCAAAATGTCTCCAGAATTGCTTTCATATTTTACAGTCAAAAGGATTGCACATTCCTGGTCCAGCACCCTGTGAAATCCTACAGCACAAAACCCCCGTGAGTACCGCAGTGCACATGCTAAGATAATAAACCAGTCTGCTGTAGCCAACAGCACTTCACAAGGCAATAAAACACAAAGGCTAGAGGATTTGGTTTAAATGGGAATGGTTTAGTGCATGGCAGTAAGGCAGAGGCAGACTAAACTTGTCTTTGCAGGTATCATTTTCACAAGTGGGAATGTTTTACTCCGTTACTACAAAGCAGAACCTACACCAGTGCATAAATGCTTTCCCATCTTTCCATTATATTGAGATGCTGCAACCCTATATTTAACCCAAGGGGAGGGTTGTGCTCCAGAAACAATTCTCTCCTTGGCAATCATTTATCAGTTGTACAGAAGTGTTAGACCACTTTAGCTGCCAACCAGGGATTGCAGGGAAGGGGGGGAGCAACCAAAGGAAAGCTGTATCCCTCTGCAAACATGTATGAAGGTCTGAGTCAAGAAACTACAGTGATCTCCAAGGTGACAACAAGAAGATGAACAATGCACATGCTTTTTTCCTTCTGGGATTCCAGTACATCTGTCCTGTCCTAGAACAGTTCTGGGGTCATCCTCTTTACAGGGGCTGTGCCTTGTGGACAGCGGTGGTTCAGGACTCTGGGTATGTGATGTGCTGACCCTCTCCCCTTCCCCTAGATCTTCATTCTGTCTGGGCCAGTGGCCACTGAAATAGTCTGCTCTGCATGCTCTGCACTGCTGAGGGGGACCTGCAGTTTTATTTCAGTGTCATGGAGCTGCTGCCCACCACAAAACCCTGCATTGCAACAGGCAGTAATTGCCTCAGTTGCAGATCAAAGTAAAAGGCTCAGAAAAGAGATCAAGAATGGAATGAATCCTGATCACTAAACTGGGGAGGAAGGGGAAGCTATCAAAAGGAGGAAGCTAATATTACCCAAACTATAGCCATGTTAAAAACAAGAAGCCTTCCATCTCCAAGGCAGTGCTTTCCACTCCTACTGAAATAATGGAACATAGAAAGTGTCTTTCTACTCTATGATGGAATTAAAAGCAGTAGAAATAACTGCATTTAGTGAAATAACAGAGCATCTCTGCAATCTAACAGCTCAGAGAGTGAGCTGGGAATACAGCCCAGACTTGGGGTTTATTTCTTTTGTACAGAGCTTTGCATGAGCTGCTCTGACGAGGTTAGCATGCAAACAAAGAGGCAAGGCACAGTCAAGCCACGATCTCTTTCCCACTGATGGAACAGGAGGAAAAAGGTGAGTTTGACTCTCATTTACATCAAAACCATTTTGTACATCTGGGAGACCAAAAAAAAAAAAAAAAAAAAGGATCTCAAAGTCAAATCTGCATTAGGGGAGCACTTCTCCAAGGTAGGTAACCTGGGAAGCACTACAAATGTAGTTGGGAGTTTATGCAGGACAAGAGGCAATGGGAGTCAGTTGGAGCACAGGAGGTTGAGGGGAAACCCAAGGAAAAACTTGTTCCCAGTGAGGGTGGCAGAGCCTGGCAGGGGCTGCCCAGGGAGGT
>JAOEGS010007603.1:0-28759 GCA_025447755.1 Corythornis vintsioides | reverse complement strand
TCTGTTCCTGGGTGACTTGGTCTAGGTGCCCCTGCTCTGGCAGGGGGGTTGCACTAGATGATCTTCTAGCTCCCTTCAACCCCTGCCATGCTGTGATTGTGTGATTCATTCTTCCGTGGTGTCAGGAGCAGGCTCACTTGGTGAGGAGACTAAAGGAGATGTTGATCTCCATCCTCTCATGGCTCCCCACGCAGAGCACAGTCTTCCAGCCACCCCATGCAAAAGTGCTTTGCACTTCTCCTTACCCTCCTCTCCTTGCATGCCACTCTGTCTTCCTAAGGAAAGGAAAATTGCCTCCAGATTGTCTCCTTTTCTCGAGTCAAATAACCTATTCCAAGAAAAGCATGGGTTTGCCATTATAAACATATCCACACGAAAGTTCTTACAAGCAAAGCCATGCTGTTCAGAAATGATCTGATAAACTCATGTCAGTAGGGCTGTGGCAAACCTGCCCTTAGTTGGACAGAAAGGCATTCTGTGCCAAGTTCTAATTTCTACCCATAACTTTACAGCTCTTGCCAGCATGAAAGAACCTTGAAAGAAGCACACACCATGCCTGCTTTGACCCTGCCTGCACTTCAGACCAGTGTGAATGAGAACATGGAGCTCTGTGTCCATATGTGCTTCCAGAGTGCTTCTCATCTTTCTACATGCTTATTTTAGTAGCATTTGTCACCCATGTGTATGCAAATAAAGCCTGCAGAGGAGTTCTGAGTAATAGGGAGAACACAGCCTACCACTGTTTATTAGACTACAGCTGATGCCACGGTCAAAAATGCTGTTGGTAATTTTAGTTCCCTTCCTCAGGGAGCTTCCTGCCCTTCCACATTGTTAGAGCTGCTGGTGACAAAGCATCTGATCCCACTAAGCTGCTCACCAGTAATGAAACAGGCTCCTGACCCTCATTTTTCCTTTTTCTGCTAATCTTCCAGGTCCAGATCTTCCTTCACATCCAGATCAGAGGTGAAACTCGTGACAGGGCAGAATGAATGAAGCTTTTCTAGCCCTTGTCCACATTTCCCCCTCTCCTAAGGTCACCTAACTTCACTCACAAGGTCAGTCCCATTCCTTTCATCGCCGTGAAATCACCTGAAAAAAATTTTCTAGTGTACTCAGATGTTAGTATTGTATTTTTATACTTTTCATCTTGGGTTTCATTGTCTGTTAAACCACCTTAGACTTGGAAAGCCACATTTCCTTCGGAGTGATTGTGTCTTTTTCCACTTGGCAAGTGTCACATTTTCCTGAGATTTTCTTATGGCATTTAAAGCAACAGGATCCTTTTTTTTTTTTTTTTAAACCTATCTCTCTGGGCATTGCTCATTTCTCAAGAAAAATGCAGTTTCAGGGTTATTGAAAAAATCATCCGGAGAAGCCCACCTACTTCTTCTGACCCCCAAAACTGGTGACAAACCTTGTTTTTTCCTTCATGAAAATTCTGAGTGTTTCAGATACACAGCTTCAACTTTTCAGCCACTCTACATATTAGGAATATACTAAATTTGAATGAAATCATTTGCACATGTGCAACTGACATTTATGCATGCAAATCAGGCAATTAGGTACAAAATTACCTGATTTGCATACATAATGCTAGAACCCAGCGAGTAATATGCAACAAAAACATATTCTATTAATATTATTTTCTTCTGTTCTGAAATTAGCTGCAACTGGATTAGGAAATACTCAAGTTTATCATCACTCAAAATGATTAGTCTACTTGATGAACGTTTCTAGGTCTACTGATGTGCTAGCCAATTACACATATCAAATGATTCTGATTTGGTACCGTGTTTTGTGATTTACCATGAATTTTCCCATAAACTGTGCAATTCCACTGTTTTTTTCCCATTAAAAATTCATTTGCACAAATAAACCTTGAGTGCACGAATATGAAAGCAACGCAGATGCCCCCCAAGTCTGCTTTTTAATTCAAAATGTGTCGAATTTCCATTGCTGTTTGTGCAATCCAGCTGCTTTTTCATAGGTACAAATATGCATATGTAGAAAAAGAAGACAGAACTGAGTCTTTGAAGTCTGCAGGATATTTCCTACAGGACTGGAGCTGCAAGCAGACAGGTCACACCTCAGAGATAGCAAAACAAGCAGCTCTCCCTTGGCACAGCAACGCCAGAGGGACCTGCCCTGGATGCTAAGTGCAGATCCTGGGAGGGCTCTGGTGACACCCCTGACCCTCAGCTCTCCTCTCTGGTGGCTTGCTCTGCCTCCCACTGCCTCCCTGCTCTCACATTTGCCAACACACTTCTTTGGTCTGCTTCCCTTTGTCGTGCTCTGTCTTGCTCAGAAGGCAACCTCCTCAGGCACAGACCTGTCCTATTTGTCTACCAAGTCTTGTGCATACTAAGGGGCTTTGGCTGTAGAATAAATAAACAGTGGCTGCACTTCTGCTGGTGTGTGGAGGCTTTTTCATGTCTCTCTCAGCTCTCACATGCTTATCTCCAAATTAAGCAGTTCATGATCATTTTTAAGACAGGGTCCCCAGCACTCTTTTGGCTAAGGGCAGCTCTTTGCTTGCTGTAGTGGCAGTACAAAGCTGCAGACACTGCTCAGCATCTCGTTCCTCACTCACCCTGGAGTTTGCTTTCTGCTCACACATGCCAGCTTTATACTAAGCTCCCAGTAAGTTATCCAGTGGCAATCAGGTCTTCCCCCAAATATTCTGGTGCCTTTAATTTAAAACTAGGCAAGACACTGAGCAAAATGGTTTCTTCACAGTGTGTGCAACTGCATATGCCATAAATTTCACCTGCTACTCCCTGGCTCATTCACCTCTCAGCAGTGTGCCAAGTCCTACTGGTTTGATTTGATTCAGCACTTCAAACTTTTCAACATTCCCTCTTGTTCTTTCTGCTATAGTATTTCATTTGCAAGCATTTCTGCAAACACCATATTTTTGTCTTCTGAAAACTGTGTTGCTCGTCTTTGGCTGAAATCAGAAAATAACAATAAAGACCATCAAGCTATTTGACAAGATCCACATTTAAGAGCTGTTACCTTGGGACAACCTTGCTGTTGATTATCTGCTGCCTCATTCAGGAACTTCTCACTGTGTCTCATTCACAGACAAATTGGTAATAAGGGACTCTTCACCTCATGACCTATTGGTCAACTATCTTATTTATTTCCAGTGCCTATGGCTGGAAATAAATAATGCAGCCATATGGCTCTCATTTCTCTGTCCATCAGAACAGCTTCAGAGCATCTCCCAAGCATTTTAAAACAGAAAACTCCGTCTCCCTTTCTTTTTCATCCCTGCCTGCTGAAGGGTAGAGCCTGTCTAGTTTTCGTTTCTTGCCTTTGCCTCTGGCACTTGTTCTTACTTCATTCTCTATTTCAGGCTAAGGTTCTCCAGATCTCCTTGACTCATGTCCCAAAAGAGGTATATTTCCATTTTGTAATATTTCCTGACACCAACCATCCCTTCCCACACTTAGCAATTTAATTTCTATAAGGAAATAAACAGTAACAAGTCAGCACCACCTCTGTAAGCTCAAGAATTTCCAAGAGGCACTGGCAAGGCCAAAATCGTAGGTGTATCTGGAAGTGATGTGTATGTCAAACTATGGGTGTAAAAAAACCCAGGAGTTCTGTCCAAAGCAAGGTGTATTTCATTCCAATCCTAACATCTTCCAAATAAACAATGATACTTAGGACTCGTGACCTTTCATCGTTCATCTTCTTCACACATACCTACTTGAACCTCACCAATTCCCAAGGAGGACAGAAGTATTTTGTAGGAAATGCTCTGCTTATTCCATGTACAAAGCTTCCTCGGGGTATCTGCAAAGTGCCAAGTGTCACCTGCCTCTCTAAGGACCCGTGGAGCTGGAGCAAACCAGCTAGATAAATTCAGCAGGAAAGGAGCCATAGGAATTACAGGAAGGATTAGTAGTAAGAGCAAATGAAATGGGTGACTTTGTGTGGTTTTCCTTGCTGTGGCAAACAGGCCCCTCTGGCTATGTGCTCAGAGGGGGAAAAACTGCTGACTTAATGGACTTGGGACCCTGAGACAGAATAATCCTTGGGGAAAGTAAACCAGAAGCTTATGCACCATGAAGCATTTTGACAGGCAAATGGACTGTATCACTAAGAGAAAACCAGAGCAGCTACATAAAAGATAATGGCAATGCCATATCTCAGTGGATATCTCATATATCTGGATGCCTGGTGCTGCCCAGCATACACAGATATGTGCCATTTGACATGGGTGGAGGTCTCCGTGTAACACAATGCACAAGGCAGCCACAGAAAGGCTGGAATAGTGAGAGGTAGGATGTTGTATTGAGACCAGATGGCCTCAAATCGTGGGAACTCCACTGTTGCCCAGATGAAAAATCAAAAAAGAAATCTGGTGACTACATTGCCAGTCTTCCTTAGGGAACGACGGCCAAAAAGGCTTCATAATCTCTGTAAAAAGAGCTACCCAGACCCCGAGTTCTTTAAGCATCAAGGAAAGCTGGTGTATCCATTTGTTGACTTGGCAGCCTTGAACAGAACATCATTGCAAAGTCTGTGTGGTGATGAGCTAACACTGTACTAGTTTGGACAAGGCCCTGTGGGTGATGGTGTGTGTGCTGCTGAGGACTGATCCCTCAAGTGCCTGCAGCAGGTAACAGGGTGAATCTCACAGCCCTGGGAAGGCATCAGGTGACTCTACAAAGAGCTCCCCTGAGAAGGAAACTGTGTGCAGCAGGTGAGCACCTACAGTTCCCACAGCCTTGGACTGAGATAGGAGCACAAAGGGCCTGCTTTGAGCACAGAAATAACCTTGCTGTGTTCTGGTGCCTTGGCTCTAAGGCTGGAAGGACTTGTACTGCCTTTAATCATCTGCCATCTTCTCTGGACTGAAGGACAGACCCCATGGCTATACAAGTGCTGGCTAGGTGAGGAAGAATACAACTCTATTTACAGGCTCTGTTGTACCTCACAGGTTTGGGTGAAGAAAAAAAGATTTTTCTTCTAAAATGTTAGAAAAATATTTGTATATAACACCTTATTTGCAACAGGAGGAAGAAAATGTGGGGGGTTTTAAAGCGACTTTAACCTGATGTTGTTTTCAACAAAGGTGCTATTAACAACTGTCACTGCTATACAGATTGGTGGAGCTATGTTGTAATTTATTTCCATAGCAACGTGATCATGTCGTATATTCTGGATTATAATTCGGAGAGGGGATGGGAAAAGCATGGAACGACAACTTGGCCTTATTATTACTCGACTCTGGAATGTTCTTATTAGTCCCATTTGTTTAAACAGTGTTTATTTGGAGGTAATGCTGAGGATCCAGCCAGGCTGCACCTGCCTCCCCAGGCATGCTCAGACACAGCCTGGGATGGTACATCTTCAATGGAGAGCAGGGTGGGGTTCCTGCAAATGACAGAACCTTCTGCGAGGAGGAAGTTTCAAGCTGTAACTTGCAAAATATGTACAACACACTGCTGTAAAAATCCAGCCAGCAGAACAAGGAAGATGTAGGCAGAAGGCTGCAACTAATCATGCAAAAAAAGCTGAGCTGCTCCTCGTATTAAGCACGGGCAGTGCAGTTTTCAAGGTCCACTGTGGTCTGTTGGAGAATGAGGAAAGACAGGGACACAGGAGCAGGAGAACTGCACCATTTCCTGGTGTTAACTGTCACACAGGGCACTAGGCATCCTACCGAGGATGCTGACTAATGAATCCTGGGATGCAAGTCCTTGTTAGCACATGACTAGATGGCCATGGATCACACAATTGATAGCATCCCTGATGGCTGCAGCCTCTTGCTGCCTCCCCTCCAGCAGAAATGATGCAATGAGCACAGCTGAATGAGTACAGTTGGATGAGCAGAACAGTTGACTGGGGGGGAGGGGAGAGGAGGGAACGAGCCACTCACAAAAGAAAAAAACCCACAGCAAATGTCTGCTGAAAATTAGTGTGCATTCTTACCAAGGTACAGCTCTTGAAAGCCTGCATCCTTTTGATAAGATGCATGGCATAATCGTGCACTGAAGGAGGTGGGATAAAATAGATGTGCCAACTGGCCTTTCTTATCAGTGCAGTCTGAGCTCTTCAGGGAGGTATTATCTTTACATGTAACAGGGAGTCAAACACATCAACGACACTGAGCAAGTAATAAAAAATATTCCAAAATGTACCGCTGCAGGAAGACAGGAGCTCTTTCAGTTGTTTGAATCCTAGATGGTTTGTACTTCCTATTTTCATTTTACAGAAATAACTTACAGACACCAAGGAAGAGAATTCAGTGAGAAAATGTCTAGCACAGCACGCTAGATCAAATAAACCTGTAACATCTTAAAATCAGTGGCCTATATTTTTCAGCAGCAGACCAGATATTCAGGCTTCCCACTCCCTCCTCTGCCCCTAGCTCCTACACAAATCAAACCTACAAAAGTGCCTCGTCCTTAACCCAACTGTGTGCCAGCCTGGACATGTTCAAATGAAAACCTGGGCTGTGCTGTGATCTTTTCTCCTGTTAACCTGATGCAGTGAAGAGTCAGATTGCCTCAGATAGGTCCGGAATACAGCAATGCAAAGCAACCCCCTCCTATCTTGAATTTGGATGTGCTGTGCTTTCCATCATAGCCAAAGGGGAGCTCCTACCTCTGACACACAGGTATGCACTCTCCTTCACCCCAGCCCTTGGCGTGTTGCATCAGCAAGAGCAGCAACAGCCTCCAGCCTTGGAGCTACGGAGGGAAGGATGCAGGCTGCAGGCAAACGCTCTGGGACTGAAGGCTGTTGTTCCCAAACACCTGTCTTGTGCAGAGTGCTTTGGAGTTCGGCTCTACACAGTCCCTGTAACAACAAGCTCTATCCAAAGGGAGAGAAGCAGTTGGGGCACTAAACACGGGCCACAATCCCTTTCGTTCTGATAGGCATTTGCTGTGTGACCTTGGCTAAACACTTGAGATTACCCATCTGGAAAACTAAGAGTAACTTCCCCCTTTCCTGACACAGTCCTTGGTGACGGTTAGCGAAGCCCCAGCCAGCTTTGCATTAAAACAGCCCTTCGTTGTGGAAGGGCAACAGATTTTTTGGGGGCTTCAAACCAGCCCTGGGGCTGCCCCCCAGGGAGAAGCACCCAGCCCTTGGCCAGGCTTCGGCGTCCCCGAGGCAGAAGCAGGCTGCTCACTGAGTGGCTCGCCCGAGGAGCGAGCGGAGGCTTGCAGCAGCATGGCTGCTTTCTCTGCACATTCCTCTGGTGACGCTGCTTATTACCCAGCATGCAGATAACCCTGAGTCAAGGCTTTGGTATGAGCGGCGCTGCCAGGAGCTGCGTGCTCGGAATAGAGGGTTACAGTTTAAACCGAGGTGAAGCACCGTCCCCAGCCAAGCTGCACCCTGCCTGCCTCCCCTCCCCGGCTGCACTCGGCCACCCCTTCACCTATTTGCAGAAAAGGAGCTTTCCAGTCCCTCCCCTCCACCCCACCGCTCACCCAGGGGATCATTCCCATTGAGAAGCTCTCAGCCTAATAGTAATCCCGACGAATTTAGCTGCTGCTAATAAATCCCACCCCCCTGCCCCTCCCAACCTGCCTCCATGCAAATCCATTTGTAGGTTACTTGAACAATAGCGGAGCTGTAATCAGCCCTCCCCTCTGGCAGCCTGCAGGGAGGGAGGGGAGGAGGATGATGACAGTGGGGAATTCTGCTCGGCTCCTTGAAGCTGCACAGGCATGTTTCATGTCCCCGTTCCCATCCCCTGCGCAGAGGCAGGCGGGCAAGGGAGGGAGCACACTGCCGTCTAGGCCGGGCCCTGGCTAGCGGCGATGACAAGCCGTGGCAGCCCGGTGTCCCCTCCCTGGCCCGGCCCAGCCTGGTTCGGTTCGGTTCACCGCCCGAGCTGCCGTGCTGCAGCTGTGCCGAGCAGCTCTGTGCTGTGCCGGGGCTGCCAGGCTCGGCGCCCACTCGCAGCGCACTCAACAAAGCAAAGAGCCTTCGTGCTGGCCAAAAAAATAGAGAATACCCCACTGAGGCAGGTCTGGGGGAGCTGGTCACCCTGGTAGTGCCAGGCAGAGAGAGAGTGGCAGCTCCCCATGGCAGCTCTCTGGGGACTGGGGAAAAAGCACTGGCTTCTCTCTGTTAAGGCTGAGGGGTGTGGGAGGGAGGTGTTGTCCTGCAAAGACGTTGCTATTCGACAGCAGCTCCCACCTTTGAAGTTTCTTTGCAGAGGGTCAGAAAAGCAGCAGCGGGTGCTTCTGGTGGTGCAGGGCGATGGGGGGAGGGCTGTGAGCGGATGCCAAATCAGCTGAAACCTAAGAAGCTTGACCTTCCTCACCTCCACCCCTGCTCCCACCGCCTCCAAATAACCTTACAAGGGCGCACGGGGAAGGCAAGGCACACACAGCGAGGGGAATGCAGTCTCAGCCCTGTGTCTGTGAGGGGACGGGGGAGGACACTTGGGGGTAGACACAGTCACAAGCACACGCTGATAACAAGACTCGTTTTGTCGAGCCAAGCACAGCAGTCAGACTGTGCAATCTTGAACCTACCTAGCCCCAAGTAGCTCAGCCAGTCCAACCAGTCAGAGACCGTACTGGCCAGACAGACTGCTGATGAGCATCTTCCCCCTCCCATTCACATGTCTAACTGCTCCCTTCTGCTTTTCACTCTACAATTCCCTGAATTGCTGAAAGAGAGTGGGTTTGCTGTCAGAAGCTTGAAAGGACACGTAATCTCCCGTGCTGCTTCTCACCAAGGTAGGTGAGATGCCGTTCCCAGGGAGGAGACCTGGGTTCCTGCAGAGCCTCCGGGTCAGGGCCAGCAGCATGGGTGAGATGCCGTTCCCAGGGAGGAGACCTGGGTTCTGCAGAGCCTCCCGGTCAGGGCCAGCAGCATGGGGCTGGGCTGCCCTGTGGTGAACACGTGGGGAGGGAGATACTCGCCTGGCTGGTCAGAGGAGCCCCATAGTAGCCTCGCTCAATGCACACACCCCTAATCCTTCAGTTAAGTTGGGTAAAAGACCTTGTCTGCAGTTCCTTCCACATCATGCCACCAGCAGAGGCAATCCCCTTTCCCAGTGTGTATTACAAGTTTTAAGGAGCTGAAACAACAAAAGCTCAGAGCACACTTTTCAGGCACTGTGGAAATCAACCCAGCAGTGTCTATCTCTTTACAGGAGGCTGTAACTACACGTTCTGCATCTTTCAGGGGATGGTTGTAAGGATAACTAGGTAGGTAGAGAGGCACATTTTGGGTAGAAAAGGCATGCTGTAATGGATTCCAGTGGCTGAACGCCAAGGGGGAAGCTGTTCTGCTTCAAGAATAGCCTTCCAAGAGTCAGCATTACAGTGACAGTTCACTACTCCACTGCAGATCTACAGGATGTGTCACTTTGGCAGAGAAAGAGGCTGCTAATGCACAACACAAACCATCCTCCCGTGAATGGAGAACGGCTGCATACCACAGAACAAGAAAATGGCAAGACCTAGGGAAGAGGGAAGCTGGGAACCTGAGAGCTCTGATGAGACAAAGCCCTTTCCCTTTAGGGGAAGAAAAACTCAGCTTGCAAGATGTGTAAAGAAGCAGACAGCTCTTTTTTTTTCCCAACGCCTGCTGCAGCTCTGCACAGCTATGCTGGCAGGCAGCCTATGTGAAGAGATTGCAGTTTCAAAACAATGTTAGTCCTGACTAGTTTGGAGCTCAAATGTTAAACGGGGGGGTGGGGAAGGCATGCTCATATGCACAGCATTGCTAAGCAAATAAAAATGATAAGGAGGTTTGCACTAAATGACAGCAGTTAGCAGTCGTGACCTCGAGCTCCTGATGGAGCTGTCTGGTGTTTCCCCCAAAAGGACAGGGCACTTCTGCACTGCACAAACACTTCCAACTCACACAGAGCTGCCAGTGCTTAAAAAACAAACATCCAGTGACACACATGTTCTAACCCATTTCTTAGAAAATAGGCCACGAGGCTATTAAATGTCAAGAATAATCTAAAGGGGGGAAAAAAACACCAAAAAAACCCCAAACCAAAAAACAACCAACAAAAAAACCCACCCCAACCAACCAAAACCAAAAACCTCCTTGGGAAAACAACCCTTTTAAATACTTCCCCATTACAAGAAGGAATGAGAGCACAACAAATGACCACCTGGACAAATAAATTCACTTACATGGTTTTTTTCAAGCAAACACTGGGCTTTACCTTAAATAACTGGCAGCTATGGGGGAGGGGAGCACTACTGTGAAATACAGAAATAGGCTGAATCTCTCTACATGAGACCTGCTCAGCAGCTCCCTTCTCCTCCTCGAGAAAAGGTTACAGCTTGTTTGTCAGCTGTGGGCATCTTCAGAAAGAGAAAAATCTACAGAGTGGGTTCAAAGAAATGCTGGTTAATATGCCCAGACTGGCTGCTTAATGAGCCAGAGTAAAAGAAAAGGTCACATGGTTACAAAAATCCTCCCTACAACAAATGCCCCGTAGCTACGGTTAACTTTAATTAACTGCAGTATTACAATTCACTTCAAGCTTATTTTCCATCTATGTCTACAGCCCCTTTACCTTCCCTTTGCCTGCTAAAAATCAAATTGATGAGGCTTGTAAGTGGGCTTGTGTTTCCAAAATTCTGACTGCTAAGAGCTTTTCAAGAATGCTCTGCAATTAAAGAAATCCACCAAACAGGGCTCTTCTAACACCAGCTACTGATGACTGATTTCAAGATTACAGGAGTGGTTCTGTTTATATAAATCAGAGTATCCACACTTCCTTGACATAATTAAATCATGAATATACAGTAGTTTTTATCTTTTAATGGCAGCTGCAATTCACACGTGAATATGACTTCTTTCCTCGTTAGGTTTAAACTCGAATTTCATCCATGTGTATCTTTTTTTTCTCTGCCAGTCATGAGCTTACAATGTTAGTTCTCTCTTGTGATTTAGATATCAACTGCTGTGTGGGAACTGCATACTTAGAAAGAATTGAAAATAGAATCAGTACAAATCTATAGTCTAAAAAACATGTAAGTTGTACCCAATAATTAACTCAAAACATTCACTTTACGCTTTATTCCTTCCGATTCGCTAGGGAAGAACAGTTATGTCCTGAGATTTTTAAGCACCAATATATGGCAGAAAAAAAGAAGTGTATATACATAAAGCCGTTGTCTGAAATCACAGATATGTATGCCAGAGACTGAACCTCAAAACATAACCCACCCCCACACACAAAATAGCCAGAGTATGTACCTAGACATGAGCAAAGACCTGTAGGCACACTGAGCACAGTCTCAAGGCTTCCACCAGGAAAACAAATGAAAAACCTTAAGAGCAAGGAGGCACCAAATGCCATCCAGACTTTGGCAAAGCACCACTTGATAGAATGATGAGGTTTTGGGCTGTGGGGATCCTTAGCATTCAGTAAAACTCAAGGGCTCATAACCTGTGACACTGTTGCTCTGTGTTCTGATGGTAAAACTGCAAAGAATTTCTGCGGTGCTGCTGTTTTTGTTTTGTGTTTTCTATCTTTCCTCCATTCGCCTGGCTGGGAAGGACAAAGTTCACACTGGGTTTGTTTGCATTTTCTAGCTAGTGTGAGGCCTGTGTATTTGCTTTGCCTGTTGATCCCCTAACAGGTACTGCAGCGCTCCCCAATCCTCAGAAAACGCCAACGTCACATAAAACAGGTAATTTATGCAAAGAATTTGACTGCTGCCAAAAAGCAAGCGCCTAAATTAATTGCTTTGAGGCAGCTGCTTCACCTGAAACACAACACCGTGAACACCACCTCAGCTCTGGAAACTCATTGCCCAAGTGGGGTAGCCACCCACCAGCTGCACCCATGGTCTGCAGAGCTGCTGTTCCCCGCTGTCCCTCTCTGCTCAGCTCCATACCCTGCTTCACCAGGAGCCCGTGGCTAATGCTGAGCTTAAAATCAAAAAAAAAAGAAGAGATTAACCACGTGATGCGGTGTGTTTTTGTGAAAGAAAGCTTCGTTTCAAACCTCAAGCCTTGTGAAATGTGCAGGCAGTGGATGCATCCCGTATTACACTGTTTGCAGCTGGAGGGGGGGGGGAGAAGGGAGGAGGAAATGAGATGCAGAAACAGAAAATAGAAAATGCTTAGTCAGCAACTGTTACTGCAACATTAAAGGTGAAATGTAAATAGGCACCGTGCCAAGATTTGGGTAAGTCTGATAACGCCATCAACATCATCATCATCTTCAGCACATCTAGATGTGAAAACGTGCACACGAGTGCCAAAATTACCACCACCAACCTCGGGCTCTTGGTGTCACCGAGACTTTTTAAAAGGCAACGTGGTTTGCCCACGCTGTCTAAGCTCTGAGAAAAAAAGGAAACTTGCTACTCGAGAAGTATTAATATCAATTGAATTTATTACAATTTACTAAGCTCCAAGGCACATTACAGTGTTCTGTTAACTACAGAAATGTATAAAGGACAAACAGAGCATGTTTTTCATGTACAGCATTTTGCTCTACTGTTCAAAAGCATCCGTGCATCGATAAAAGCAAAAACAAAAAACACATGAAGATTAAAAACGTTCAGATCAATAGAAACAAACTGAAACATTTTCCTTACAAACTTGCAACGAAAAAAACGCCCTCCCCCCAGAGCCACCCCACCGTTTTGCAAACAAAAAAAAACAAAAACGGAAAAAAATATGTGAAAGACTAACACTCAGGGCTTGTAAAACAGAAGCTGTCACCATTTTTTTTTTTGTAGCAATTTTTTTAGGCATCAACACTGGCCTTGGCAAAAAAAAAAACAAAACAAAAGAAAAAAAGAAACAAAACAAAATTGTGTTTTTCTTCTTCTTTCAGAGAAGTGCATACATTTACAAAAATACACACCAGCAGCAGGTAATCGCTAAGGGCTATTAACTTTGTACCTAGCCAACACACTGCCAAAGAAATGAGAACAGGTATTATGTAGTAACCAAACAATATTATATTCTGTTTAACAAAAACCAGCTCTATCCTTCAAATGAAGAAGAGTACATACCTTTGTTTCAAAATATAGAAACATACGACGAAAATAATGTCTATACATAAGACTAACTTTTTGCAGTTTTGTTATATTCACAATTCTACATCTTCAGGAGTCTGAAGGGATTGGATTTCCTACTCAAGGGTCTCTCTCCTTTTTCACTTTAACGTCCCCGGCTAAAATGGTCGCGATCTCGCCCTGCATAAAGGCCCAAGGCACATTGGAACCGACTAAGGGGCATTTCTCTCCGCTGGGGCAGTAGACTTCGCCAGTCGCCCCTTGGGCCTTGATGCTCTCTCTCGAACAAGGGAAGCAGAACTTGTGGCTGGGCACAGAGGGGCACTGAACAAAGTGGGTGTCCTCCAAGCGTTCGTGGCAAATGGTGCAGCACAGGGGCCCGCTGTTGGCCATGGGGGAGTCCGGAATGTTTTGGGGGTGCACTTGGTCCATGGCGGGGTGGGCGCTGGGGGGAGGAGGGGCCACTTGCAGGTTCATGTCCCCGTTGCGGGAGGCCAGGCGACGCTGGCCCGGCACGGAGGCGGGCGACACGGGGCTGCTGCTGTTCCTGCGGGTGGACGTGGTGGAGTGCACCGAGCTGCCGTCCTTGGGCGAGTGGGCATTGCCCAGCGTGTCGGCCACCGACATGAGCGCGGCCATGGGGGACTGTCCGTTCTGGGGGGCGGACTCGGGCGGCGTGGTCCGGTTGGAGTGAGGCCCGAGGGGAGGCGGCGGCGGCGGCGGGGGGCCCCCTCCGTGCACCGCCCCGAAGCCGCCGGCCGACATGGTGAGCTTGAGCGCTTCGCTCTGACTGGCCATCCACTGCTGCCGCTGCTGCTCGTCGCTGAGCTTCAGAGCCCCCTCGGCCGAGTCCGAGGGCTCGGGAGAGGCTTTCCTCTTGCGCATCGCCCCGCCGCCGCCTCCGCCGCCGCCGCCGGGTCCCCTAGAGGCGGCGGCCGTGCCCTGCGCCCCGCCGGCCCCGGCCCCCGGCCGCGGGAGACTCACCAGCGCCGTGGGCAGCATGGGGCAGCTGGCATCCAGGTAGGGCTGCGGCAGCATGTCGGCGCCCACCAGCTCCTTGAAGAAGCGCACGGACTCGGGCAGCAGGTCCCCCAAGAGCCGCCAGTCGCCAGAGCCGTGCTTCTTCTCGTACTCCAGGTACTTGAAGCCCGAGGAAAGGCCGCGGCCGAAGTCCTTCATGCAGTCCTGGTACATCTGCTTGGCCACGCCGGAGGCGCTGGAGAAGACGGTGCCGGAGCCGCTGGGGTATTCGATGAAGAGCTTCAGCTCATAGTCCATGCCTGGCTTGGAGACGGCGTCGAAGGCAAAGACGCGGCCCAGCAGGGCGTGATCCTTCTTGAAGCGCACCTCGTAGGGGGTGCAGCCGGCCAGAGTGAGCAGCGTATCCCGCACGATCTTGGGTTTGCTGGCCCACTCCTCGGCCCGGTTCCGCAAGCTCTCGCTAAGCTCGGCCAGCGCCTCCGCGTTGCGCTGCTTCTCCTTCAGCTCCCGCTCCTGGTCGCTGCTGGACACCGAGCCGGGCCGTTTGCCGCAGGCCTCGGAAGACGAGCCGCCGCCTCCTCCGGCTCCGCCGCCGCAGGTGCCCCCCTGAGAGGAGGCGGAGGGTGCCGGGGGGCCCCCGCCGCCGCGGCTGGTCAGGCCCCCGTGCGGCGGGGGTAGCGCCACGCCGGAGGCGGCGGGCCCATTGAGCAAGGTCTGCGGCAGCAGGTTGGGGGGCACGTTCATCTGCGCGCCGGCGGCCCCCGGGGGAAGGCCGGACACCAGCCCCCCGTGCGCCCCGCGACGGGAGGAGGAAGAGGAGGAGGAGGAGTTGGGGCTCTGCCTGTTCAGCTCCGGCGGCCCGTCCTCAGGCGCCTTGGGGAAGCCGTTGGGGCCCCCCAGCCCGTTGGGCAGGCGGGCGCCGTGGCTGCTGCTCAGGCTGCCCGGCGGCGGCGGGTACTCGAAGCGGCTGCGCTGCTCCGCCGCGGCGGCGCTGAGCCCGTAGCGGTCCAGGCTGGACTGGGTCAGTCCCGCCGAGGCTGCTTTGGAAGAGGCGTCCACATGGTTGAGCTGCTGCTGGGCCGCCGCCGCCGCCGCCGCTTCTTTGGCGGAGAGCGACACCGCTTTGACGCCGACCGGCGGCGGGGGGCCCGGGGAGCGGCCGTCCTGGAAGCAGCCGTGCGCCCGCTTCAGCTGCCGGGCCGTCTCGATCACGAACTCGATGCGGTCGGCGCCCTCGTAGTTGACGCAACCCCGGCAGACGGGCTCCGTGAAGTCCCAGATCATGGCCCAGGGCATGCGGGGCAGGTCGCACAGGTAGCATGACTGTCTCCGGGACGACGACACCTGCGCCGCGGACATGGTGCTGCTGGCCGCGGAGCTGCTGCCGCTGCCGCCGGGGTAGGGGCTGGCTCAGTCGTCCCCCCCGGGCTGCAGGGGGGGTGGCTCTCCGTACCTGATCGTGTTGCCCCTTTCAGCGCGGGGGGGTGGTGGTGCTTTTAGTTCGCTTCTGCTGCCGGAGAGGGCTTCTTCTATCTGCTCCCGTCGCTGCTGCCCCGGCGGGGTGGGAACCGTTTCTATCGCTCCTCCGGGGGGCTGGGTGGGGGTCGCCTTCTAGCCGCTTCTGTTTCCCTGCGCTCTCTAGCTCTCCGCTGCTGCTGCTCCTCCTCCGGGAGGAGGCGGAGGTGCACGGAAGAAGACTGGAAAGGGGGGGGTCACCTTCCACCCGCCGCGGTCGCCTCGCGAGCTCGCACTTCGCTACGTGCCGATCCACCGCAGCGAGCCAAAGAGGGGGCACCCTCAGGGAGCTGTCCGCTCCCGGCTGCGGCGGCGGCTTCCCCGAGCGCCGGCGGAGCGGTAGCGGCCCCGGGGCAGCGGCGGCAGCAGCGTGGCGAGCGGCGCCGCCTTCTCCTCACTCACATCCTCGCCGCCGCTCGCAGTCCGAGCGCGGGGTGCTGCGCGCCGCCGCCTGTGCCTGCGCGCCCCTCTCCCCGCACCGCGCCGCGCTCCCCCCGCGCCGCCCCTCCCCTCCCTTCCCTTCCCCTCCTCCGCGCCGCGCTCCCGGCTCCACTGCGCCCGGGCGGGGCCCCGCGTCACCGCCAAAGCTCCCGCCCACCTCGGGCCCCGCTCCCCTCCCCCCGGCCGGCGGCGAGGAGTCCACTTGTTGCGCGGGGAGCGCATGCCCGGCGCTGTGCCCGCGCCCGCCCTGGCGTGGCGGCAGCTGGAGCGCGGCGGGGCGTGCGGGCAGCCCGCGCTGCCGGCTATGTTTGGAAACTCGAACGGCAGATCGCGCCCTCGCCCTCCGGCCCGCGCTGCGGCTCCTCCGCCGCCAGGACGCGGCCGGGATGCGCATGCACAGTGATGGCGGGAGCGGGGCGGGGAGGAGGGGAGAGTGATTTTTTTTTCCTGGCTGGGCTTTCTAAGTTCAAATGTCTCGTTTTCAGGGTTTTGGAAGCCCGCGGAGTGCTCCGCTTTGCGCAGCGTCCCGCCGCCGAGCCTGCCGGTGGGATTCCCGTGCGCTCCGGCTGGGGAGGCAAATGGGGGTGGGGGATCCCGCTTTAATATCCGCTCTCGTGTTTCTCTTTCGAGTGATCCCGGTGACAGAATGACACAGTTTCTGTAAGCCCGTGGCTGCATCAGAGAGCTCTTCCACTTTTGCTTTGCTTAAATCAGCCATGTTTGCCGAGTGTGTTGAGGCTGGGCTGGGAAAGACAGGGCTGTGCGCTGCTCGGCGTGGTAGGAGAGGCCGGGCAGGTGAGTGAGTAATCGCTGTGATCTCATCTCGCTAATGCAAAGGGACACAGGATTTCCCCGGCGCTGTGAGAACACATGGCTTTTTTTTTTTTTTTTTCTTCCTATTTCCCCCTTTAAATAGCTTACTGACATTTGATTTGCATCACACTGCTAACAGGCAAACAAACATTCGAAACAACTTCGGCTCGTGTAAGTAAGCCGAGAATTCATTTCACGGCGAGGAAAACACAATGTTAAAAAAGCAAATGCCACCAATAATAATAGTAATAATAATAAAAAAAAAACCCCACGCAAACAAAAACCCCAAGCCTGCCACCGACCGCGATGCCCAAAGCTGCACGCTCTCCTCCCGACCCCGCCGGTTCCGCGCTGGCCGGGAGGGGCTCAGCAGTCGGCGGCTTTTTTTTTTTTGCAAACGCCGCCATCCCTTGTCCACGTCCAAAGAATACCAACCCCCGAGTGCGGGGAGGCGGCTCGGCGGGGACGCGGCGGGCTGCGCTGCGGGCGGTACCGGCATCGCGTCACTGGCGCACGCCGGGCTCCCGGGCGCCCGCGGAGGCGGCGCGCAGCGGGGGGGGAAACGCTCGGTGAATGCGGAGCCTCTCCCAGCTGGGCTGTGTTGGATGGGTTTCTTTCTTTCACTACCTCTTCCTGATTCCTTTGTTGCTAGCAACGCTGAAAACCCCGTCCGTTACAGGTTTCCCTGTGTGCTTTAAAGGGACTTGGGGTTTCTGTGGCGCGGTGCCACGGCTCCCGTACACACACACACACACACACGCACGGCCAGCAGCTGTGCAGCACCGAGCAGGAAAAATTACCTTGTATTCAGTTAATAACGTTTCAAAACTCACATCACAAAAAGTCCTCGTTTGAAATGACTCGTTTCATATCGTCAACGCGTCTCATTTCTATTTTGAGTTGTCTAAAACGTTTCATATGTGTCTGGTTTGTAATCTACAAAGCTGACAAACGACTTTGAGATGGATGTGAACGGAATTATTTGACAGGGAAGGCTCGCTTAAATGCGTACGATGAAGTTACAGAAATGGTAGGAACAGATAAAACACAAGAAAATAAATTCTGACAAAGTGAGTCGTGTTCAGAGGAAGCTTGCGGAAGCAGCGAGCAGAGATAGAAAAGTCTTTTAATTACGTGACTCTTCTATATGCAAATTGGCTGAAGAAGATGCGCTAAAGGAGAGTGGAATTCACACTTAGAGATTTCACACCTAAACTGTGGACGTTATAAAGGCTTCAGGGAAACAAACTTCCACTACGGCAGATGAAAGGCGGTCAAAGTAGAAGTCTTTGCTTCCAGCCACAGCCAGCGATGGCTGCAGGATTTCTACATTAGTATGGCTTAACTAAACAAGCGTGTGTTTGCTCTGATTCATACACCAGGTCATCATCTCCTTTCCTCTCCTTTCACTGCTGTGTTGACCTTCATATGAGAAGCAGAAGTGAGCTGTGGGAAAAGGCCAGACCCCGCTTAAAAAGCTCAGGTTGAAGGGATCTGAGGCTTTCCCCTTCATGGCGAGTTAGGGAATGCAGAACTGCAGCAGATCTCAACTGTATTTCAGTCCCCGGGTTACACAAACCCAACACATGACAAGGCACTCTGTGTGCTTGAACCGCCCCTCGCTCTGGCTCCTCGCTCCACTGAATCCTCCTGCAAGAAAGCCTTTTTTTGGGAGCACCTCACAGGAACATCGGCTCACAAGAGCAGTCTTTATAGTGATGTAAAGAATAATCACCTTAGATATAATCTAGCCTCAGAAAACCATTTACAGGCGCTGTCAACTCCCTTTATAAGTTTGTGAATAGAAAAGGAGAAGAGATTAGTATCTGTGACCCGACCAAGCTGCCTTTACTTTTACTTGCAGGATACACAGTCGCGGAAATATGTTTGTTTTTCCGTAATGATTAAACTTTGATTTAAACTTTGGTCACGGGCACGTACTGTACCTTACGCAAGCAGCACTTAAGGATGGAAGTGTCAGCATAGTAACAATATGGCCAGCAACAGCAAAGCTGATGAAGAGAACTGCAGTGTAAATGCAAATAAATGCCACGCCGTGGCACCTTCGGAGGGAAAGACTTGTCAGTATCAATCTCATCTGGTAGGGGAAAATAGATCGAACGGTAGCAATGTGACAGAGCTCCCAGCCGTGGCAGCACCGTCCCTGCGAGGGCAGCTCTATGTTCTGCCCTTCCTTCTGCCTTTGCCATGCGAATGGCGGGGCAGGAGCGGTCCGGAGCGGACTTGCTGGATTTATACTAAACACTTCTGGTGTTTATTTAGCTCTGAAATAATCCACGAATTAAACTTGCGTTTGTAGGAGAAGAGGAAGCCCAAACAATGAAGCCATTCAGGTGCCTGGCCTGGGTGACTGAAAGCAGCGAGCACACCAAAATTAGCGTTAGATGCCCCAGCCAGTGGCCCGTTTAATAGCATGGAGAGCAGCGCAGAGAGATGGAGCCGCGGCCGCGAACAATCGCTGCCCAGCTCCTGGTGTTGGCGGGTGGACGCGAGTCAGCGCTTTGGCAGCAGCACACGGGGTTCTGCGAAGAGTGCCCGAAGTTTATGACCTGCCACTAGTCCCGAGGGACGAGGAGCATTTCCACTAGCAGAAGTGGAATCTACTAACTTCTTCCTGAGCAGCTAAGCCCAGGTGCCTGGCTGCTCCTCAGCTCTGCCAGGCTCTGCTCCGTGCCATTCCCATGTGTGAGCTCCCCAGATACGGGGATGGTGTTGGGCTGGATGCGGGAGGAGTGCTGCTGAGTATCGATGAGTGGCCCAGTGCTAATGACGCGGATGTAGGACAACCCCAAAGTTTGCAAGCAGTAATAATTAGGAGCCCGTGATCTCGGCAGTTTGGGAATGAATGGTCTGGTCAGGCTCTAAATGCTCACAGACGGGGGATTTAACTCTTTCCTGATCGCTTTACCAAGTTTTGTCAGTGATCAGCGCAAGCAGCCGCAACAGCTGGCTCTTCTGCAGGCACTCTACAAGAAATGGCTCTTTCTTCAGTGGTCAAAACAGCAGCTACAGCTGGAAAAAAAACACAACCAAACCAGCAGAACCAGAAGGGAAGAGCACTCCCGAGAGTGTGATTTACATGGATTTACCTCAGTATAGCAAATAAAATCAAATCCGTCACAATCAAATTACTGGCTTCCAAACAATGCAGAGATTAGCAGCGAACAGAGCGCTCGGCGGTAAAGGGAGTGTGTTCAGCAAATCTAAACACAAACACTTCAGGAAGGAATTGCATAATTTTGTCAAATTAAAAGTTAAACAGCATTGTCTCCTACTAGGAGCTGTCAGGAAGTGTCAAAACACCTAGTTACAAAGAATAGGAGTGTAATTACGTGTTTTCTGTTTATCATTTCTGTTCTCATCTCATTACAATATGATTTTTCCCCTGCCATTATTCAGGTAGCAAGCCTTGCTGACATACAGACCCTATCGCATTCCCACCTAGGAACTCTTCCCTCCTTCCCTTTTTTCTTCCTCTCCTTTCTTAACAGACGTTGCCTGCAGCGTTCTCCGCTTTTACCGGTCCCATTTCCACAGGGCAGCTGGAGCGCGGAGCCCAGGCCGCCGCCGAGAGGCTGCCCCAGCCCGCAGCCGCCCCCCGTGTCCAGCTGAAGGCGGCTCCGCAGCCCCTGACCCCGCCAGCCTCTCGTTTCTGTCCCGGAAAGCATCAGTGCTCCTCTCTGCGACCCGCCCCAAATCGATTTTCATACAGCAGTCTGTAAGCAGCCCAGATTGCCGCACGTTAACCTTCGCCAAATCTCGCAGTGCCAAAGAAGTCAGCTCGAATTCATTCTGCTGGTCCCGCAAGGGGCTTGGGAAGTGGGTAGCGTGTTTTGGGTTGGGACACGCAGAGCTTGGGTCCTCCGCTGTTGTTATTTTTACTCTATTCCCGGACTGTTTTCGTCTAACATCCTGTGGACGTAGTAAACAATCAACAACAATGAATCAACTGAACCGGTGCATTTTTGTGAGGCTATTCCCACTGAGAGCCACTTGCACTTTCGTGACAGTTAAGAATCTGCCAAACATTAGCTTAGTTACCAGCAAGACAGGCTCCCCCTCCCCTCACCCCATACACAGATTGTTTATCAAAACGTGCTGCCAAGAAAAATATCCCTGCTTTTGGCCTCCGCCAGTGATTAATAACACTTGAGAACCGAACAAAACTTTACTGTGTTTTCCAAAATTGGGGGGTAGGGGGTGTGAGAAGGAAGGGGTGAGAAAAGAAAGAAAGGAAGGGAAGAAATGAAAGAAAGGGGGGTGGAAAAAAGAGAGGGAGAGAGGAAAGGGAGAAAGGGAGGGAGGGAGGATGGATGGAAGGAAGGAAGGAAGGGAAGGAAGGGAAGGAACTGCACTGTCATGTTATTTCAAATGGCATAACCTCCTTTTCCTCTGTAACCAGGCCATTTGAAAACACCTAAGCCCCTTTTTCTCCAGGACTGTATTTTAAATGCTGATTAACACTGTTATTGCAAGACGGTTGATACAGACACAGGGTAAGGGTGAGAATAGAAGGGCTGTGTGTGTGTGTGTGTGTGTTTGGTGAGATTATCTTTGCTCCAGGTTTGGGTCGTTGTTTTTTGACATTCTTGTTTTGGTTTGCTGCTGCTGTTGTTTTCTAAATCTCAATTGCCCTCTGCACTGTTTTTACTGTTTTATATTTGGCATTATAAATGTGTTTTTTAATGGGAAGACAAGGTAAGAAACAAGCAGTTGTTAAGAAAAACCCAAAAATAAAATTCTAAGAGCATCCATGTGTACTGTATCTATTTATATGTATACATACGTATGTAAGTCATATAAGGTATTTTTCATGACTGTACTGCAAAAGACATTATTTAGTAAAAGATAATAAACAGCTCTTGAACAGTGGGATATAGACTAGTGAAAACAGTTTACTGAAATTAATGATGCTGCATTGAACCAAACCTTCCCTTTGGAATTAGTGCCAGACATAGTTTTCCTGAACCCTGTCCAACTGCCTGAGCGACAGACAATTTTCATTCTATTTGTGCTAAAGGCTTATGACTAGTGCTGGAAAATGAAGCCCTTGCCCTTGATCTCAGTGCAGATTAAAAAAAAAAAGCAGAACTGTGCCAATTTGTTTCCTCTGCCAATAGAAGCCCTTGTGCTTTGGGTAACGCAAAACAATAAAAAGTTCCCATGAAGACTCTGCCCTGAAAGGAAACCCACCAAGAGCCATCTCTCTCTGCTATATTCATCAGCCAGTTTCCGAGATTCTCACAATGTCAGCAAAATCAGGAGGCTAAGGGCAGAAAATATTTAGCAGCCAGCCATGCTGGCTTCTTTTCCTATTCCATGTCTCACTGCTCTGCATTCGCTGGTGATTGCTAAATATACCCCACTGTAAATAACCACACTGTCCTGTCTGCTGACACTGATCTCCCTCAACTCAGGTACTGCGTGTGGATCCGGGGCTGTGCAGCCCCTGCTGTCAGAGCCGATTCTCTCGCTGGGGGTTGAAATTCACATTTGAGTTACAAACAGTGGCTATACTGTACTGCTGTCAGCTAGCTGATCTCCAATTGCCTTTTTCCCCCCCCCCCCCCCCCCTAGATTATTAATAAAATGAGAATCCCAAGCAGAAAGCATTTGCCTTCATTGTACAGTCTGCACTAGTGACACGGTGCATGTGGAAAATTTTGAGTGCACTGCAGTGAATGGTCTGGGGGTTAGTTTTTAGCTTCCGCTAAGTACCTGGCAGGCTGCCACAGCTGAAGGATTCTGGGAACTGAAAGGCTCCCAAGTACAAACTGCCAGCATTAAGCAGTCCTGACAGCTCTGCTCCTTCCACACTTGGCAGCAGTTCAAAGTGCTCTTTCATTTGAAAGGCTGGAAGGCTGCCATGTGCAATGCAGATTTGCTGTGCCTGCTCTCATAAGGAACTGATAAATGCCGTTGCTGTTGCCATGGGGACGGGAGGCTATCAGAATGGCCTTGTGATCTGCAGCCTCTCAGCTCTGCAGGGTTGTGTTTTTTTTTTTTTTTTCCCTGAGATGGTGAAGTAAATGTTCTAGAGAAGGTTAACTCTTGAAGGACAGGAAGCACTGGTTTGAAAGGACAGGGTCAGCCCCTGTTCCAGGCTCCTCCAGAGTGCTGGGAACAAGATTAACCCCTACCTGCCAACAGTCCCTATGGGAGAAGGACTGGCCCCAGGGATTTTTTTTTTTCTCAAGGCCAGGAGGGAGGGAGGTAAGAGGAGGAAAGACCTCCTTCTTCTCACTCTGTCCCTTCATATTTCTTTTCCAGTTCTGGATCTCCCAACATATCTAAAAGGTCATCCCCTTTCTTCCCCTCACTATCCCCACATACAGTTTTCAGGAGCTGATGGAAATGAATTAATTTACCACTGGATCTTGTAACGTGCCTGATGCTCTCACTAACATCACTGGAGAGCCAGCAGCATCAGACCATTGTGTGGACTCCATGTGTGCTTAATGAATGGTATGAAACTGCATGTTTGAGAGATCTAAGTGACGATGCAAATCCTGAGAGCAAATCCTGGCTCCTTCTAGTTCCAAGCTTAAAATAAACATATCCTGGAGCTATGCACAGTTTGAGTGTGTATATAAATGAGTGTTCACATCTACTTCTGAAAAAGCATAGAGAAAAAGGTTAAATATTTTAGCCAGGATGTATACCCTTTTTTTTCTGATTTTTTTTAAAACATATTTCTTTCCATCTTTGCTACAGCAATACATTTGTATTCCCTGAAGACATTTTGCTGCAGTCCAGTAAACTGAATTCTGTTTAACCAAGGCGAAGTCTGAGCATGACATCATAGCAGGGAACAATGGAGTGCATCACTCCTCTCCCTGACCACACAACAAACTTCAGGGCAGTGTTTAAAAAGATCAATATGGGCATGTATCTGTGTTTACAGAGTGCATATAAAACACAGTAAGCGTCCAGATAGTGGCATAAAACAGGAAAGGAAAAAGCACTGGGGGAATTTTGTTTATATACTGGAGTGTTAGCAGTTTGAGGCTTTGTTTGAAACTGGGGAAAAAAAGCTCAACCACCCCCCTGCAGGAACACCCTCCCCCTTCCCCCTTCTCCAAACATGGATTTCTGTACACTTGTGTTTTTCAAAATATGTGAATATTACATGAAATGGCACATTAAATCTGAACAAGCAGAATTCCAACAGATAATCTGTGTAAACAGGTTAACCCTGTAGCTTTTAAAACAAACACCATGGTTTGTGAGCTGCTAAGCAAGGGTTTGAAGAAAGCAAGTGGTCTTTTTGAAAAAAACTCAAGATATACAAGGGAGAATGTTTTAGAGAGAACAGAGCAATAGCCACAACACACGTGTGCATGCAGACATGCACGTTCACCCTTTACCTCTTCTGAATTCCCTTTTAGTTTCTGGGTTAGGCATCAGTGATTCAGAGTTCTGTATCTGACATCAAATCCTGCCGGTTACAGCGATCTGCATATGCAAATCTAGACAAAAGCTGCTTGTGTACATTTGCAAAGCAATTGCAAAATTGCAAACAGGGCTGTATTTCACAAGCCTTTGCACCATACTGAGTTAGGCCAAAGGAAATATTTCTTCCTGACTGCTTGTTTTTGGTGGTTTTTTTTAAATAAATACATGTGAAGTTAACTGTAATTCTACTGTAATTTCTTCACCTGATTCTCTCTGGGTTCTTGCCTACGGTTGTCATGGTAATTTGATAATTCTGGCTTGCTCTCTACACATTCTGTTTGTCTCACTGGATTTCCTGATTATTCAGAAAACTCTTTAAAAACCTTCCTGTCTCTCCCCCTTTGCCCCCATTCTGGGCTCAATCCTGCTCTTTTTCATTCCTCTAGCACACAGAAATGTGTATTATTTTGTTACAAATCTACTAAGGTTAAACTGTTTGCTCTGCCTACCTGAAAATGGAGATAATGAGATAAACATATATATTTGAGCACTTCTTATATTATCTTTCATAGTCTATGACAGTGGACAGAGATGAAATGGGGAAAGATAACTGCATATAGATTTCTTGTAGAGTACTTGGTTCTTAATCCCATAGATATTATTTAGGGTTAAACTGCTGCATTTCTGACAGCAGAAACGTGTATTTCACTGTTGCCTTTTCAAATGTGACAGAAATATTTGTGCCTAAAGTGAGAGAGTTAGAAAATATTCTCTTTATATCACAGAGCACAGGCAGTGTTTTTAATTCAGGTGACAATTTCTGCCAGAAGAAACAAACTGATCATGCTTTGAATGCACCAGTAAAACCCAAAGAAAAATACACACTGCTAAGTAATATTTAGCTTGGGTGTGTACTTACAGAAGGATGATGTCACTGATGTGTGCATCTTTGGAAATCACTCTATTAGATTATGTACACAACATCTCTATATACATATTATAGGTGTATACATTAAACACATGTATGAATCATAGAATCATTGAGTGCCTTGGGTTAGAAGGTACATAAACTTTGTTTTTTTGGGGGGTAGTGTTTCTACCCCAGACACTGTATGGTCTCTGTGATAAAAACACAGCTCTACCATATGTACCTATGGTTAATGTAAATTATTTGCTTGCATATTACCTCTCATATGATTTCTGTTTAGTTTTTTACATTTAGTCTCTATGTCTGAAGAGGAAAGGGTGTGTATTGTACTGTACTGATCATAAAACTACCCACTGGCATCATTAGAATCTTAAATAATTATTTCAAGGCAAATAATCCACCATCATGAAGAGTCATAACTGAAACTATAGCCCAATTTATTACAAATAAGACCAAAGAATTTCCACTGTTCACTGTCTTTTTCTATCAATGATATGTGCAGTCCCATTGGAGTAAAAAATCTGTATCAACGAAATGTACTGGTATTGATGGAATCTGGAAAGCAGAGTTGGGATTTCTTACTGAGTCCTTTTGATGGCATCACGCTGTGGAATCTGCTGAGCTCAGTGAGCATTCCATCTGTGACAGCTCCTCTGCCCCAGCCTAATCTAGGCCATCTGTGACATCATCTGACAGTCTGTGACATCACCCAGACAACTGCAAGACCAAAAAGGGTTGCTGCTCCTTAGTCACCATCAATTTAAAAGGTGTCACAGGCAGTATTTAGCATGAGACTGCAATGCTCACACTTTATTTTCATTGAAAATGCTATTAAAATAGAATAAAGGACCTATAAGTCTGTTTGGAAACTTTTAAACTAGACAAATTGTATTTTCTTCTTACTTTGATTTTCAAATTTACATTTTCAGTAAAAGAAAAATATTTTTTATCCAGTTTTTATGCAGTATATAATAAATCAGCAATGAACACATTGTCTCTTACGTGCTAAAAACCCATGTAACTCTGACTGCTATTCAACAAAAGGTTTCAGTAAATCCTGTGTATGACACCTATTGTTAAAATGTTTTGAGTCTAAACTATTTATTCATGCATTTCTGCAATACAGACACTGCAGAAGCTCAACAGACCGTATGCTTCATACCTAGCAGAAAAAATGATGGCCTCTGTTTTCTGAAGAGTGCTGAGGGAAATGCTCTATTTGACATTCTGCTAACAATTACTGTTACAAAAGATATCCAGTAGCATTTATTATTCGAGCAATCATAAATATTTACAAAGAAATGATAGTCTTGAAAGCAACCTACATGCTGATGCTTTTTTTCTTTTCTTAGATTGTTGTTTGTTTACATACATGCTAATTGCTAAAATTCAACAATCTGTAGTGATTTTGGTTTTATTAGTGGAAATTAGCAAAGTCTTGCTGCACAAATTACTAAGTCTTTGCCATGCAATTATAATAGGCTCAGCTATTTCTTTTAAAAGTGCTCTAGTCCTTTTCTTTTTTTTTTTTTTTTTTACTGTTATCTTTAGTTCTGTGAAGCCTTGGAACATTTCCCAGTCTGGATCTATAGAAAGTTTCCCCGGAAAATGTATAAAGAGCCTGTGTTCTGCTTTACTCTGCTCTGGCAGTGCCTGTGTGCTTTTGGTGAGCTAGGTCTTTGAAGACCTAGCCCATGCGTGGAGTCCAGTCAGGCTGAAAAATGCAGCAGTTGAGACATTTTACAATCCCAAATCTCTTTTAAACAAAGGTGTGGTTTAGCAGGACTGGCTGCTTCTGACCTCTTTCAGTCTCTTATTATTGCAGCTGCTATGATGTAAGGCTGAGTATGGTAGAGCTGAAGGAGCTGAGGCTCAGGGAGAAATGCTGAGAACAGCTGTTTTACTGTAAACATTAACAAGGGTTTGACTTCATTTGCAAGCTGGGAGCATTCACAATTTCTGCGCAAATAATACTTTGGGAATTGATCTAGATGTTCCCAGAACAAAGAAAAAATTATCCTTTCTATATGTTGCTGCATCTTTGATTCCAATAAATTCTCTTCAGAGACATGCATCCCATTAAAACCAACAGGGATTTTTGCACATTAATGCCCAGCCGATACAGACACACACACAGGAAAAGAAGCAGCAACATTTATGTGCTTTAGCTATTTCTAAAGCCCCTATCACGTTGGTATGTGAGTGCCAATTAGATACCCAAAATATTCGGCTGTAGCAGACGCTGATGTCTGCTGATGATTGCAGAGCGACAGGCAGAATGCCATCCAAGAGGGCAGAGAGGGATTTGAACGCTGCCCCTCAGCTCGCTGCTGCAATTCATGGGTGTTAGGAAACACGTTTCAGACTTCATTTCCTTCATTAGGTTCCCGAGGTTGCTTTATTCTCAAGCAAATGAAAAATCTCAGAGCAAGTGACCTTTGCAGCAAGCAGGGCCGTTCCCTGCCATCACACACATCTGCATATGCACACACAGCCGCTGAAAGCTGGTTTTTAGCCACATTATCAATGCTATTGAGCCTGTCAGGCAGCTCAACCAGCTACTTGCACATCAGCCAAAGCCTCCACTGGTTTGCAGTCACTGCAGGGACTGCGACCACCCTTCCTTTCCCATGTCCTTGTGAAAGACCTTTAGCAATGGCTAAACTGAGCCTCTGTCTTCTGGATCCCCAGACTAGTTTCTTGGGCCCAGTGGTAGCCAGTGCAAAATACAGTAGCTCTGCTGGTGTTTGGAGTTGACACTGGGGAACTAACTGTCTGGCACGGAGACAACCCCAGGATGATGCAAGGATGGCTTAAAGCTGCATTTTCACCACCCTCTCTGAGGCCTGCCAAGAGCTGCCTGGCCAAAGCTGGGAGTCTGGGAAACAGTCCCTACTTACTGACTCCTTCTAGAAACTCCCATATTAAATATAAAGCTATATAAATCCTGACTATCTTCCCCATTTGTTAGTATTATGGGTCACAGGCTAAGTAGCAGAAACTCCAATCAGCCCTTTGATAGAAGACCAAGGCAAATCTGAGGTCCAGAAAGGCTTGTTAAAATTCATTACTTCCAATGAAAACCTGAAAGCTGTGCCCATGCTGTTGGATGTGGAGCCTTTAGAATGAGAAATACAATTAACCAATTGGACATCTGACCTTTTTAATGTTCCCAGGACATTTCCCACAAATCTGGAAGCATCAAATTTTTAGTACCTTTCCCAGATTCAAAGCTAGTTTGATATATTCTGTTCTTAAACTGTTTGTGTCTGTGCAAGGTAAGGGGAGGTTTTTGGTCTGTGTTCTGTTTTATGGTGTTAATCTATTGTGCAGTTGAACAGCCACTATCTCCTCCTCCAGAGTGCTGTTTCTTCAGATCCTGATTTGTTTCCAGGTTTTAGGATGAAATAACATAAAATTCTATCTGCCTGGTACAGCTGTAAATATTGGTTGTCTTGCATTCCTGTATATAGTGAAAACCGAGAATATCCTCAGTGCCATTTATTCCTGACTCCAGGGATGTTCAAATCTCCACTTAAAATTTTCACCATTCATGTGTGCTGAAACTTGGAAATGCACCTGGAAATGTATGGAAATGTGTTTTTCCTTCCTTCCTTCCTTCCTTCCTTCCTTCCTTCCTTCCTTCCTTCCTTCCTTCCTTCCTTCCTTCCTTCCT
>JAOEGS010007600.1:0-30124 GCA_025447755.1 Corythornis vintsioides | reverse complement strand
CGCTTTGCTTTTAGGATCACTATAAATGTAGAAAGGTTGTGAATAAAGATGAATGCATGTTGTAACTCATATTGGGTTGTCTGCATGCATCTCCAAACCCTCCTCTGCAAAAATACATCAATTAAGAATCATAGATCAGTAGTTATTCAGTAGTAATCACATGAAACCAACTTTTTGTCATTTCTTAGTGATTAGACACTGCACAGTGCCTTCATTTCTAATTACAGTTAGTCCCTAAAAGCTGAAAACCAAATTTCTATGATATATGCTAAACAGGCAGCTTTTTTTATTTATTTCTTTCTTCTCCATCACTAGAAATAACCATAATTACCCTTCTCTTTAGGGTTGTTCAGGCTGTGGGTACATGTATCCTTACTGGTGTAGAGGTTGCTTCAAAGTGGTGCCCAATTCAGCATAGAGCCAGATGTTTCCAGAATGTGAGCTGAGAGCATCCCTCACTTTTGATGGTACCCACCAAAAAAGCATTTGTGACTCTTTATGCTAGCATTTCAAAATAGCCCAGCCTTGTTATGACATTCATTTTTATCATCTTTAACCCCATACTCAAGAAAAAAAACAGTAATTGCTGTTATTGTGTCTTTGTAGTAGATATGATACTGAAGATTAAATCAATGCTGTCAGTGCTGTATAAAATTTCAGTTACATTTTATGCCATTATCACAGTGAATGTACCTAATGTATTCAATTTAACAACAAAACTAATCATTAATTTTATCTTTACTTATGTTAGTGTGTATTACAGCATCTTCAAAACTGGTATTTGAAAGGGCGAATTACTTTTTGCCATATATTAGGAGAAACCATAATATTAGAATAACATCTGTACTAATCTAATCCCTTTCCTGTTGTTTCATTCATATTTTGTCCCCTTGTAACAGGAATATGCAAAGAGTGAGTAACTGTTTTGTCAACAGGGACCATAATGATTAAAATACAAACAGTAAATATGACTTCAGGTTTGGAATCAGATTATAGGATTAAAATGAATGGAAAGAACACTCTGTAGTAGGATTGCAAAATCCTAATCAATATCATCCTCTAATAATTTTAAAGGGAAAATGTGGAAAATAAAGAAATAAGGCAAAGAAAGCATAATTTGAGGTTGTTAGTGATGCTTTAATTTCTTGTTTTTCTTTTGTTTTATCAGGAGGTCCCAGGTAGAAAGACACAATGTCACCCAGGGTCAATTCTTTTAATTTTATTTCATTTCATCTGCTGTGCTGTTTGCATTTTCTTCATAAGGGTTACAGACAGCTGGCTTTAAGTTAATGCAGTAAAAGGGAAGGAGGGACAGCAAGTACTGAGGCTACAGAGAACCTGCTCCCTGAGCAGCATCCACTTGCAAAGAGGGCAACAGTGCCTGTGCACTTCCAGGCCAGCTGTGTGAAGTAGATTTTTCCACCAGAAGGTGCATCTTCTAGATCATGGAGAAGTACTGTGAGAAGTGCCATCTCTTAAAGACCCAAATTCAGAATCTTTCTGTACTTTACATATTATCAGTGCTAATGAAGCTATGTTTTCATCCCTAGTGATGAAGTTTAAGATAAATGAAGGTCTGGGGTGCTTAGTCTGATGATCTGCAGCAGGTTGCCTTTTCAAAAGTAAATGCATTTGTCACTTTCTAAAAGTCAAGCCTGCCTGAGAAGAGCTCTCCAAAAATTGGCAGCAGATTTAAATCTATCAGTCTTTTTTTTTTTTTTTTTTTTCCAATCTCATGAAAAATGTTAGTTACATCTTTTTAGACACCTAGAGGAACTCAGCTATGAATAAGCTAAAAAAATTTTAGAAGTATTATTTTATCTTGGGAACCTAACAGGTCATACCATAAACATCTTGCTCATTTTACATCTGTCCAAGAGCTGTTAGAGCAGCTTGAAGTATATACATAGACACTGCAGAAGTGAACCATCCTGCTATGCATGTTTAGGTTGTAGCTGCAAATGCTCCCTGAGATGTGACATCATTAGAGGCAAAGCTGACTAGGTGTGGTGTGGTCCTTATCCTGCTTATGGAGCTGAGCTGCTTCTTCCAGCACAGCCCCACACAGAGTTCCCTCATTCTGTCCAGAGCAGCTGTAAGAACTACCCACTGCAGGATACTGGCCTCCCACAAACACATAGGAGGGCAGCAGGACAGAAAGAATTCCCCCTCTGAGCAGAGGAGCTTTGTGTTGTACATCTCATGTACCAGAGAACTACTTGAACTTTTATTTGTGGCAGATTGGATGGAAGTTGTATTTTCTTCCCTGTTTTCCTGTCTTAATGCCTCTGAAAGAAGATGGCAGTAAGCAGTGACTATCATCACAATGCATTTCTGATTAACAGCAAGTGCACAAGGGCACTCAAAAGAGATGCAAAGTGGGGATTGTTTTAAATCAGAGCGTTGCAAAAGTATTAAAGCAGAAGCCATCATTTTAATGTGTTCAGAAATAAAATACATGTTACTGTAAAACAGTTGTGTACACTTATCTAGCTGTTACTGCCTGGCATAACCTTTTGCATTAGGTTTCTGTGATTCATCTTCTTTTTTTTGTTGCAGAGAGTCGAATGATTCTGGATGCCTTTGCCCAACAATGCAGCCGAGTTCTAAGTCTCTTAAATTGTGGTGGAAAACTGCTGGACAACAATCACTCTCAGTCCATGATTTCTTGTATAAAGCAGGAAAACCCCAATTATAGCGAAAGACAAGAGCAATGTCAGCTTGGGAAAATGGTCCATAGTCAGACATCAGACATTTTAGACATAGAGATGCAGTATATGCAAAAGAAACAACAAACCTCAGCTTTTCTGAGAGTTTTTACTGATTCCCTTCAGAACTATTTGCTTTCTGGAAGCTTCCCTTCTCAGAACGCCTCAACAGTAAATGATTTTAGCCATTTGGCAGATGTGGATCCACTTTCAACCTCTCCAGTGCACACTTTAGGTGGATGGACATCTCCAGCAACATCTGAATCTCATGGTCACCCATCATCGTCCACACTTCCAGAGGAGGAAGAGGAGGAAGAGGAAGAAGGTTACTGCCCTCGGTGTCAAGAGCTAGAGCAGGAGGTAATTTCATTGCAACAAGAAAATGAGGAACTTCGTAGAAAATTGGAGAGCATTCCAGGTAAATAATCCCCTGCCATATAATATTGTCTGTCAGTGATAAAAATAGTTTGGGTAATAGTTTGGTTTAAGATCTAATATTTTTTTTAAGCTTGTGATCATAGTAATCAAACACTAGAATTTGCCTTCAGCCAAAATTCCTATGGCTGTGCCCACTGGAAAATTATCTGCTGGTACTCATCTGTATGAATCTTGAGTCCTAGAGTGGTGTTCCCCAGGGCTCAGTGTTAGGACCAGTACTCTTCAACATCTTTATCAGTGACCTTGATGAGGGGATGGAGTGCATGCTTAGCAGGTTTGCAGATGACACTAAATAAATAGTGAGTCTGACAAGATCTGCTTTCCATAAGACAGTTTTGACTGGCAGTAATTATATTCCTATTCTTCAGTTCTTAGTCAATTGAATCCCATTGTGATGCCTAGATTATGGGAGGATTAATGGTGAGCTAAACAGCAAGTATTTACCTGGGTCATCACAGTTATCTTTCATCTTCCTTTAAAAGAGCAATAACTTACATAAACATTAAAACACCTTGTTAACAGCATATCAAAGGAAGTAGACAAAAATAAAAGACACGTCCAAGGATCTCTGGCTCCATCAGCCACCATCAAATCATCATCAGCTGCATTGGCTGCTGTTTGAGTGATGTATACAGATAGGTCTGGAGTGACCCAGGTGTTTGGGGAAGCCTTAAGAGGCACAGAAGGTGCCCTCAGCTTTTGCTACCTAGTAGGACAGAGATCTGAGCTCCCCAGGCAGTCCCACAGCCACCACTGAGCAAGGTGAATAAAAAATCAACTAAAGGCAATAGCTAATGAATTTTTTTCTCCAGTGCTGATTTTGCTTCTGTGAGCATCTGCTACCAAAAAAAGCTATCAGAAATTTTTCTGTGACTTGAACCACCCAGTTCCATATGAAAACAGGCACAACACTCATTCTCTGAGCACTTTTGCCCATCAAGGCATTTCATGCCTTGAGGAGGGCACCAGAAGACCCTCCCTAGAGGGTTTCAGTGTTGTTTGCCACCATCACATCACATCACATCACATCACATCACATCACATCACATCACATCACATCACATCACATCCATCTTATAACACAAACTTTCTTCCTTGATCCTTCATATGTCTCATGCACTCAGGCAGGGGAAAGGCAGCTAGGTGGGCATGGAGGCTGCCATACTGTCCCATCAAGCTGATGAAAGAGCAGGTTTTTTGATGTGTTCTTCCTCTTATCCTTGAGGGAGGTGGGCTGGAGCTGCTGGGTGAGGCTGGCAGGGGCCCTCATGGAGCAGCAGGAGGTGTGAGGTTCCCACTAGCAACCCTGCTCACAGATGATAAAAGGACCAGCCCCTCTCTTCTGCTCTATAACCATCTGTGATTAATTTTATCCTTTTCCTGAAATACTTTGGTTTTGTTGTGTTGGTTTTTTTTTTTTTAACTTTCCATATGCAAAAGCCCTTTTAAAATCCATGAGAGTTTGAGATCTAAAAATAGTTACTGCTGTACATCTCTGCCTCTAGCTCTGCAAAGCATCATTTGCATGGCTTACAAAGAGACTACCAGGAAGAAGAGAGTTTTCTCAGCAGATGTAAAGGCAATGAGCTTTTTTTTTAACAAATATTACAGAAGACATATCCTCCTGTAGATTTTGAAGATCTTTCCATCTTCAGGACTCTGTTGCTGTAGAAGTCCTGTAGGATCTTTTTGCCCATACCCTAGCATCACTCTAATCAACACTGGAGAAAAACAATTACATAGGTGAAATATTGCATATGTTTTCTGGGGTTTTTTTTCTCAGAAAATACCCATGTGATTTGATAGAAACAATACCAAAATTTTTGTGAAATCTTAATTATTTCAGCTATGGAATAAATGAAGGAAAAAAAAATATTTAAGTCCTTTTGTTTTGGAGCAATGGGACTTTTTGCAACTTCTGCAGTTTACCCCATTTTTTTTTTTTCTTCAGAGAAAAACATTAACCAAACACTTTCAGTTTTACTGAAGAGAAGTAATTTTTATTCAGTGTGTTATTTTGTCTTGCTTTGAACAAATAATTAAAGATTAGATCATTCCTGGAACGATTTTGCCAAACTTAGTATTTGCTCCTTCAGGTTTTCAGACCATCAAGAACAGAGCAAAGTAATCCATCAGTAAGAGGAGAAAAGTGACTCCTAATCTCTTTCTTCTGTTGAAAAATTACTGAGGCTGTGATACATCCCCAATAGTGAAATTTAAGACTTATTTTTTAAATTAGATGTAAGACCTGGATTTAGACCATCTAATATATAAGGATATTAAGCAGTTGTCCTTCAGCACTCTTGTCAGCATGATTTTCTCACAGGTTTTGGCCTAAAAGGTATAAAATATTTCCAGGTGGTTAAAGCAAAGGCCAGGAGTGAGGTTTTGCCTCCTGCTGTTCCCAGCTTTGCTGCATGGTTTTGGGCAAACCAGCCTGAAAGTAGTGAAGAGGTATGAAACAGTGTGGGAAAAAAAAAATCAGTAATTATTCTTACCTCATTAGCCCAGCAGCAAAAAATAGTCCTAATGAACAGCAAAAGAACAGGGGTGGACAAGCCTCTGTAAGATGCAGACAGGCATCTATAGAAATTAGAGTTCATGGTGACTGGAAGGAGCCAAAGCAAGGCAGGATTTTCAGGTAGAGTTAATATCAATGTAATTGAAAAAGTCAGACAAGTTTTCCAGAGGGTTTTGTGTGCCTAAGGCCTGACTTTTCCTGACTATATCAGATGATCTAAGAAAAGATACTGCTTTTCCCTACAAATCCTGTCTCCTTTATACTTGGAGAGCATTGAGTTTCCAAAAGGCCAACCACAGCAGCCTTGTAGATAAAACAGCCATCGAGGGTTATGATGAACATCTTTTCATCTCCTTTTTTTTCTTGTCCCTTTTCTTGATGCTCACTTTTAACCACTTCTTTGGTTTCTCTTAATGTTCTGGATGTTTTGGTCTGATCTCTGACCTTGTTCTGCTGTTAGGGTTCAAAGCATGAAGTTACTTCAGGAAGAGAGAGCCTCAAGCACAAATGTCCTGTGTTTGGCACAAGAACCCCTTTGAATTTGCAGCACAGCTTTGCTTGCAGCATAGGGGTGCTTGGCTTAGTTTGATAAACCAGCCCCAGTGCAAAATCTTACTGAAACACATAATGCAGCAGACCAGGGCTTTATTAGTCTGTTTTCTTCATGCATCTGGGTAAAAACCCTTGAGTATTAATATATAAAAAGATCTACAAGGGAGGTCCCTGCCTTGAAGCTCTATGGCAGAAAGGGAGGACAAGAGGTACCTTCTATAAAGAGAAGGAAAGGGAAGGAGTACAGACAAGAAAAAAAGCCACATTTGCCATTTAGGGAGAGGTGTACATCACAGGGGTGTGTGGAAGGGGCACATTCTTTCTTCTTTCTGGAACAAATAGTTTGGAAAACAAAAATCAAAAGGAAAATAATGGCTTTTCAAATGCAGATTAACAGCAGTAAAATGGTTTTCCACTCCACCTGGAAAACACAACTGAGAGGGATTTTAAATGTAATGGGATATTTTCTATATTTTTTCTTTTTTTTTTTTTTCCTGCTTTTAGCAGGCATGTAGGTCAATTTAGCCAATATTTGGTGCCCTTCTGCATGTAATCAACACTTCTGATTTCTGCTGACTGTGCTCACTACAAATGGGTGCTGCTTTTATTTTACCATCCAGTTACAGACATCCAAATTTGTAGGGTCCTGAGTACCAAAATGAGTTCCCCTTTATTAATCCACATCTCTCCTTGCCCCTTGCTCTTTTTTCCAGCTCATTGCACCCCAACAACTTGTCTTCACAGTCCAGCCACACAGCTTTCTCTCACTTCCAGCTGCCTATTGAAATAAATGAGCCTAGGAGCTAAAATAATCCAAGCCATGTTATACTGCACTCTTGTCCAAGTCTCAGGCAGAGAAGGCATCTCTGTTAATGTTAGAAGAAATTCACACTGCCATGTAGTTCGTCAGCAGATTCCCTATCATTTGTTACATCTTTCTGACAGTTGAGCATCAATTTAGAAATGCCCTGCAATGAACTCAGAGTGAAGCATCTCTCAAGGTCAGGCAAAGGAGGATGCATTGCAGTGCTGAGCCAGGCTTAACTTAACAGCTGCTGGTCTGAGAGGGGTGGATGTAGATGTGCACCCTTCAAGAGGGGGGCATGTAGGTGTGCACTCTTCTTCAAGGGCTGGATGTGCACCCTTCCCAGTTCTGCACCTCACTGGTGAGGCAGAAGTGAGTGGTCTTGACTGCTAAGGGTTGTGCAAAACACTTGGAGGAATACTAGCCAGTGTTGGGTGCAGAGCACAAAATCTCATTAATGAACAGAATAACCAGATTTCTTGCTGTCTGCTTATGGGGCTGAGGCCACCACAGGGAGATGTAGCTGAGCTGGGGTGAGCCATCCCTTCTCACTAGGGCTGTGTGATGCTGTGGGAGAGGTCAGACATATACCTTATTTACATTAGAGGTATGCCTTATTTACAGCAAGCCCAAGTACCTCTTCACAGCACTGCTTTGGCAACATCAACAACCCTGGACTGTGTTACACTGGAGGCCACATTTGGGGAGGATAAATGAGAGCCCTCATTTTGACAGATAATAACACAAGCAATTGTGGCCCAGTAATATTTGTAATAAGCAAAACTCAAACTGATAATAGAGATATTCTTGGCACTTCATAAAAGCTGGAAACAATTATTAGAGACAAAGGTTAAAAAGAAAAGAAAAAAAAAAAGAAAAGTGGATAATAATTGGGAAACACTAGAAGGCTGTTGTTGAAGGGCCCAGAACACTATCTAGGAGGAAAAAGTTCATGCTGGTTACAGAAACAACCAACTGAGAGAGAAAGCAAAGTAACAGAAACATAATAAATGGAAGAGAGAGGAAGTTGATGGTGATGAGTATAAAGAAGAAGTTAGGATCAGTGGAAAATTAATAATAAACCTGGAGCACTCTGTCAAGGAGGGCTTTCCCTGTAAAATTGAAGAGAAAAATATGGCATCCTATTAAGAGTAGGTTTTGTCACAATGCTCACCAAGTATTTCTGTTGTGGTACTTGTGAGGAGTAAAATGATGCAGTCACACCAACACAATGGTGATGGTAAGCAGCTGGAAATACTTTCCACTTCCACCATAACTCAAAGTGTTGGCAACATTCAGCAGTGGCTTTGGGTGGGACAGCTACCTCAGCTGTCTGCTGCAGCTCCCTCCCAATATTGGGACAACTGAAGAGCTTGTTAGGCAGTGTCAGAATTGCCAGCCTTTTTAGAAATGATAAAGAGATGCTGATTCCAGCCAGGTTAGGGGTTAGGAGTTAAGAGTTAAGTTAGGAGTCCCTGTTTCAGAGACTGGCATTGCTAGGAGGGCCATAGCACAGGTCACTGGGAGCAGTAACTGCCTGGACACACCAGCTTTTCATCCCTAAGTGAACATCAACTTACTACCAAAAAGCATTAGACAGCTGCTGCCAAAGTGTGATGTTTGCAAAGTTGTGAGATTTGGAAAAACCACTTCAGTAGCCACAACAAAGATGAAAGTGGACAAAGAGGAATCTGACTCTGATGTGCTTTATGTTTTGGAATGTTTGAGATGCTCCAGAAGGCTGAAAGATGCAAATACTGTATGATTTTTTCTTTAAAGGGACACATGAGATGTTCCAGATGATTGTAGGCTTGTTGGCCTGATACTGAGCCCAGACAAATTAATTGCACAGCTGATTCTGGCTTCAATTAATAGAGTACTAAAAGAGAATAATGGAATTACTACCAGGGAACATCTTGCCAAAATATGGTTTTGATGAGGTGAAAAGTTTGGCTGATGAGGATGTTGAGGATATTCAGGGTGTTGTGTAACATTACATTACAAAAAAGTTATTTTTAATATGCAAATATAGTTGTGTTCAGAAAATGGCCATGATGCAGTTTAATTTCTGGAGGGATTCTTTGTGAAACTGTTCACAGACCCATGTTTTTGATACTTTTCATCAGTGCAAGAAAACAGTCATTGCTCACAGCTTACAAGCAGTGCAGGGGTAGCAGGGAGTGAGGAAGATGAAAGGTGACAGACATGAGCAAACATGGTGCAGCATTACTGTGTGTGGAGGCACAGAGAAAATCACTCTGTTTGGTTTCAGCCCCTGGGAAAAGGGACACTTAGAAAGGCTTTTGGAGGACATTGTGGCTTTCTGGCCCAGCATTGATGTGCAGCTTGGCCAGAAGGGTCTTTGTCTATACAGACCCATAAGTAGGTACAGGGACTCTGCTTTTAGAATGAGACCTGCATCTCAGTAAGGTCAGTATCAGCTTAGAAAAGAGGAGACAGGAAAATTACTTCACCACTAACTATAGGGATGGAATTGTCATTTTCTGTTTCTTTTCAAAAGATTTTCTAAACTGAAGGAAAACAAAATGCAGCCTTGAAATTGTGTGTTTCTGAGGGTGAAACACCCACTGTAACAATGAGCCAAGGGCAGAAACTGCATTTTTGGGACACAACAATTTGTGTTTTACCCACCAATGCTGTCAGGTGCAGAGAGGATTGACTCCTGGGGAGTTGCTGCAGTCAGCCAGACTGTGAGATCATGCCCCAGCATTCAGCAGCAGCACAGTGCTCACCATGCCATTCAACTACTTGGTAGAAATCAGGATACTCCACAGAGAAAGTTGTGGCAAATTATTCCAGAGCAGCACTTGTTAGAGCATGCAGATGCCTAGAATAACAATGAAGTCTTAGAACCTGGATCAATAAACAACAAAGACCTGCAGCCCCTTAGATGTGTCCTGCTTAGTCACTGCTTAGCATCTTAGCAAGACCAGCCTTCCCCAGCACTCTGTAGCACCTCCTCCTTGCCCTTTAGCTCCCACAAAGCTCTTACTTGTCTTTTCCTCACTGCAGGCCAGGTTACTTTGCCACTTCCAGTGTCTTTTCTGAAACATTGTCACTTTCAGAAAGTAAAGGCCAGGGAAACTTCATACTAATTGGCAGGAAAATTACTGCCTCCCCACAGGCTTTCTGCTAAATCATAACAAGCAAATGTTATTTTGACATTAGCATCTTCCCCATTGGTTCTGGTGGGCACAGATCCCTGTTGGTGTTGTCAGTGATAGTGGATATGTGCATAAGCCTGCAGAGAATCTGCTCTTGGGGTTATGATCTTATTAACTCTCTAGAGACCACATCAAAGTCAAAGAAATACAAACTAAATAAGCTGGTAGGTTTGAATTATTTTTTCATCCTCATAGTTGGGAGCCAGAGACTGTTAGGAACTTATGTTTGCTCCAGGGTTTGGAGGACACAGTTCCTCTTATCTCTTGGCAAAGAGAATATTTTCAGAGCCATCAGTGACACAGAAGTTTTGACTCTTGGCCTTGTGCTCTCTTTGTGGCTGCCTTTAGGCTTTGGTTAATACAGCAGCACAAGAAGCTTGTCTTTGCAAGTAGCAGCTGGTGTTTGAAAGGCTGAGTTTATTTGTACCAACAGCAAACTGTGATGTGTGATGGCTTTACAAGTCAAAAGTGCCCAGAGTCCTCCAGTCACTAGAATGAGAACAAAATCATACCATTTTGTGCTCAAAACAGAATTGCTTTTATGAAGATAGAAGAATTTATAAGCTTCAGCCAGCTTTTAGTGCCTTCATGTTTCTCACCAGTAATGAGAAAGCTCTTCATCAAACTTCCATACTGCTGATGCTTTGTCAACTGTGACCTCAGTGAGCTGAAAATAAATAAACTAATAAAATAAAATAAATAGATAAATAAATATCACCCAAATAAAAAGGGACATAAGACAGGGCAAGAAAAGGGTACTTCAAAAGTGTCCCTGATTTTCCAAGTATTGCTGAACACCCCTCTGAATCCAAGTATTGGGCATCTCTCAGGCAGGAGTACAACCACCCATCACAGCCTCTTCCAGCCTTAGCTACCTCACAGGAGGTACCAGGATCTCACAGAAGATGCTGGTTGCCCACAGGAACTTTCACCATGATGGGAGGTTTTGCTGACTTCATCACAGGATTTCTGACACTGCCTGGGCCAGCAAGCCTTTGGAACTTGGGCACCTGTTAATCACAGAGTAACCAACACATGGGTGTTCCTGGTTTAAACATTTGTTTAGAGCATGCTAGACAACAAACACACAGAGTGTAGGAAAAAGGTCTCAAAATACAATCTTACCCTTCAGCCTATCCAGGTGAAAAACAAATAAACAAATAAATTTCACATATATGCTTTCCTGTGTATAAAAATAAGTGGGGGAAAAGCAAAATATTTTTTTTTTGCCAGACCTTCTTATGAATATCTAGTGTACTATGATTCTACTAAAACATTACCTGTGGTTATTTTTCTCATTTATTCCACATAAGTACTTGTATTGCATTTTTTTGATTGCTGCTGTATGCTAAATACACAGCTGTCATTACAGGAAAGCCACAGAATATGTTGAGAGGACTATTAAGCTTGACTGCCCTTTTCTGACTTTTTCAGAATTGAAACATTTTCTGAAACCATCTGATAACACTTAAAAGTGTTTTATTGGGTTTGTTTTTTAGTAAAAAGCATTGAGGCTCCTCTGCTCTCATGCAGCATCACTGTGTAGCAGCTACACTACTGGGATGCTGCACTGTAGTTACTGGGAAAAATAAAACAGGTACAAGTCACTTGAAAAGCTAACTTTTGCCTAATTCCTAACCTTCTATGGCAAAGTGATAGAGCAAATTAAACAGGAGTAAATGCAATGATGGGTTTTCTGTGCAGAGAAGTCAGCGTGGGGTGAAATGACACAGAACTTTCTTACTCATGTCAGACACTTTGCATGATTTCTGTACATGGACTGATGGAGTAAAGAGTTGGTTTTGCATAGAGTGAAGGTGTTTTGCACCCTGACAGGGGCATGGTTGCTGTGCAGAGTGAATGTCCTGGAAAGAATGCCAATTACCCATAAATCCTACCAGCAGACATTCTCAGTGATTTCAGTGCTTGCTTTCAGATTGCCAGCTTAAGACAAAGCCCAGAACACCACATTCTTCCAGGTGTAAAGGCTGAATGCCAAGAAATAGCAACAAAAACGAGTAAAATTGAAATATTTTGAATGGGTTTTTAGCTGAAGCTAAAATGGTCTCTGAATATTTTACAAAACCAACCCATATGAAATGTGAGAGTGATAAGGTGACTTAAAAATGACACTTATTTAGTCTTGCACAGTGCAGTTGTAATGTTGGGTTAATATCTGTTTAATACTCCTATGGTGTTTCAGGCTCAGGAGAAAAGCACTGTATCTCAAAAATACTACAGAGTTAATCAGGGATGTGGTAGCATCTGCTTAAGAGACACCCATAATTGAATCATCCCTAATTAACCTATCACCTCAGCAGAAGGAAATAGGATGTTGGTACCACCACTGAAATAGATGATAGTGATGGGAATGGAAAGGGGGGAGGGGGAGGGAAAGAGAAATAAAGCAATTTGCCTAACATCTAGTTTTGTAACAAATTTGGGAGGAGGGAGGGAAATGAAATTAAAGTATAAGAATCATTAAATCTATTCAGTACAGTTAATCAGACTGTAGTTTCAAAAACATTTGAGCATATTTATATGTTAATCAGTGCATTATTTAGGTCCAAGAAATGTTTTCTCCTTTGTATGGTTTGGGCTGTTTACAGTATTTACTGACTTTTTTTTTTCTTATTATCATTACTGCTGACCTAATTTGTATTTGTAATAATTATAATTTCAAACTAGGAAAAAAAAATAAGCCTTTGAGACCTAGTGGGCAGAAAATAAAAGCAATGCCAGAGATCTCAGCATAGGAAATACAAACATTTGTCATATATTCATTGAATGAAATGTCTTCACAAATCAAAATGAGAAGTGTTTCCTATTTGAAATAAATCTCACAAATGTACAAAACAGATCCTGAAAAACACTGCTTGATTTAATATTGTTGTTCTATTTTTGTGCTAGATAGCTAATACACAGTAATTGCAATTTGTTTCATGCAGTGCCCTGCCAGACTGTTTTAGATTATTTGAAGACTGTACTTCAGCATCACAACCAGCTTCTGGTACCACAGCCAGCAGACCATCCGACTGAGGTAGTATACAGTGAAGACAAGCTACATCTCTTTGTGTTTGACAATTCATTGAAAAGATGTAGGCAAATAAATCAACAGGTGCTGGAAGAATAGTAGTAAAAATATGTAAAATCTATTATTAATCTGTCACTCCTAGGTACAGTAATCCCACAAAGAGGGAAGAATCATCACTAGTATAATCCAGGATGACTTTTCTGAGCAGCATGTCACTCCCTCCATCAGCACCAGCAGCACTTGCCTTGCCAAGAGTAATTTTTCTCTCACCTTTCCTCAGAAACATCACTTTTTGTGGTTAGAATTTAGCCTAGGGCTTGCCTGGTGAAAACTGGAGCTGGGTGGTTGACAGTGGCTTCATGCAGGGGAGCTGCAGCCCATGTCATGTGTGGACACAGACACAAGTGTGTGCACAGTTAGTGCAGCTCTAGTGCAGCCCTGAGATGGTTAACACTAAAACACACATTTCCTTCCTTTTGCACACAGACCCAAATATAGACTTGTGCAAGTCTTTGGAGTGTTCTTGCTTTTCAGAAAGCATCCCAAACAAAATGTTAAGTGTTGACAATTTTGTACTTGATAACAGAGTTTGGGGATTTTGGTAATTATGTTCTATTTAAATGTTCTGCAGTGCAAAAGCAGGAAATGTTAAGTCCTCCCCTTCACTAGAAAGTAGAGGAATACATTTATCTGTCAGCTCTAGTGTAACTCATGGTAATATTGCTCTAGTGGGTTTCTATGTAGGCTTGTAAAAATGCCTCATATCAGGTGGGTTGTTGAGACCTTTGTAGCTTAGACTGCCTGTATTAGAGACTTTTGCTGTGCATGTTTTTATGTACATAGTGTATGTCACTACCCATTATGCAGGCAAAGAGAAGACCTGGGTCTCATCTGACCTTCCTTGGCACACAAATGCTATGTAGTGAGTGCCCCATATAGTCCAACTTACTGTAGTTGCACTGAAGATGTTTTGCAGCAGTTGAGGGTGTGCATCACCATGCAGCTTTATCCTGTGCAAATTGATATATACCTAGATATATAATTTCTTTATCATTAGGTGTTACCATTCAAATATATTCCAAACATTCATTTTCCTTTTTTTTTGTAATGCTTTTTTGCTTAACTAAAATTTTTAAGCACTGTAAAAACTGAGGCTGTTCTGTAATGTCCCACACAGAATAGCTTGTCACGATGTGACAGAATTCTTTATTTAATTAAACACACAGTTGCTAATCTTTTATTCATAAGCTTAATCATGTACAAATACAAGCATGAACACATTTGTACTTTGGTTATTTCTTCAGCGTTTGCTTATTTCATTTCTGGAAGGTTTTATGTTTGTTTTAGTTTAATGACTGCTGGACACACCAAACTGCATTGTAGATTTACTGAGAATCTTTTACCCAGAAGTGCTTTACTTTCAGAGGAAGCAATGAAAGGGTATCTGTAGCAGTAACCCAGTGATTGTTTAACAGAGCAGCATGACACTGTATCATGCCTTTGGAGAAGAATGAGGAAAAATACCCTAAATTTCAGGGTCAGTAAGAGAGAAGTAATATAAAATTGGGGCTGAGGAAATGACACTAAATTTATTACCTTCTCCTCAGTTAATGTGAGCTTCCATGAAATTTAGATGTTGGGACTTTCTGCACCTTATTTTCATCAGTGCAACATGTTTAAAAACAGAAGTAGTTTCTAAGATAGCTTGCTACTTAGCAAAATCACATCTCAGCACCTATCCCTAGCACACATGAGCAAACCTGGAGCCTTGCACTGTGCCATTACAGGCTTGCTCCTGCCTGCCAGCACTTCAAAGCAAGGCAGTGCCTACAAGAGTTAGCTGCAGCTGGTACTTAGCACTGGTATCAGTAAGAAAAGTCACACAATACAGAATGTCAGGGGTTGGAAGGGACCTAGAAGATCATCTAGTCCAACCCCCCTGCCAGAGCAGGGTCACCTAGACTAGGTCCTGGCTTCACTGCAGGTTTTTTTTTTTAATGGGAATAAAACAGGTTTCAGAAATATAAGGTGGGAAAGTCAATGGCTTTATATAAAAGGGATGGAGAGCTAGCCTCTGAAAAAAAAACCAAGCATCAACATGTGTATCTGATGGTCCTATGTATTACCTCTGTGGTGAAACAAGCCAAGGAAGTCATAGCATCAGCTCCCCCTGAGATGGAGCAGTCACAGTTGCTTCAGCATAAGAGTGTAACACCCCAAAGAGCTTTCTGTGCTGGACTGGATGGAGGGTAAGGTTCTTTCTCTGGCAGAGCTCCTCAGAAGTACTGTTGGCTTCCCAGATGTGTGTGTACCACACAAAAATTAAAGCAGCTGCTGCTTTCATGCATGGAGGGGGAGAAATTGATCCTGGCCCTTCTGCAGTGGTGGGAGGAGGCAAGGGAGGTGCAAAGAGAAAAGTCTCAAATGATAACAGAGTGGAGATGTTATGGAGATAAATCCCAACTCTTCTCTGATATTTTGGCTTCCATTTGGATTTGCTAGTAGCTGTCTTTGGCAGAAGACAGAGGCCAACAAGCAGCAGATTGTCACATAGACTCAGCTCCTAGTTATGCTATCCCCTGGGAGTTGGTGGTACCCTAAATCATGCAGATTCTCTACATCATGGTCTTCACTAAATTTCACCTTCCTGATATTTGTCAAATTTGCAAAAAAACTCTAAATCAATAATACCTGAGAAGAAACTTCAGAGGTGCTTCCAAGCTGGAAGAGGAAAATGCATGGAAAGAGGCAAGAGTGCTCAAATAGTTTTCAGAGATGGAAGATCTGGAAGTGGGGAGAACTTTCCAACAGCTGCCCACACGTGCAGCACACGATTGCCTTGGGGTAGTTAGACCCTTGTTTCTCTAGTGAGCTGAAAGCTCCTGTCTAAGCTGAGGGCTAGACAAAAATTCACTAATCAGGCCTGAAGATTTATGTGTTTTAATAAAGAGGTGTAGCTGTAAAAATAAATGAGCCTCTAGGAGGGTGTGATTTGGGCTTTTTGTGTACTGCAATTATTTGCAGTATATTAACAGTACCATCTTAACACTAATGGGTAATCCTGAACTGCAGCATTTTATGGGCAACAAGAATTAAATACAATTTGGGTAAAATTGACTAAAGAGGCCTTATAAATGTTGTGTGGATTACAAGAATCCCCATAATTAGTCCCACAGCATTCATTTACTGTTGGAATATTGAGGCACATGAATTATGAGGTTAAAAGCAAAATTTCTTTCCAGCTGACATGGTGGCATTTCTGTAAAGCTATAATTTGAGCTAATATGGCATTCATTAATAATAATGAAGCTTTTAGTTTGCATAGTTCCTTTATTTATTTTCTTTACATTTTTCACAGTAACATAACTGCTGTCAAGTTTCAGGTACGTTCTGCAGAAGCAATAAAATTATTATAAAAATAGACCAGAAGTGTCACCTGAAGTAAAGTGTCAGCTGCAATGAAGTGAGCCATTTGATCAGGCTCTTCAAAGACCTTTTGTATGAATTTTAACAGATGAAGAAGAAAGGTTAAACTTAAATAGTATAACTGATTGTTAACTCTTTTTACCTGCTTGTTAAGTGGAAATTATCAATGGCTGCCTCTCAAAACGTATTCCTTGTACCTCACCAAATTGCACTTTCAAAGGCCTCATTCTCCAGGTGTGTTTCGCTGGCAGGATCACCAGTTAAAAAGCCACTGTTTTACTGCAACTGACACCTTGATTTATTTGACTTGGAAAATAAGCAACGGAAATATTTCACTTTTTTCAGGGGAGCAAGCAGTTGCTGAACAACTACCCTGTCTACATCACTAGTAAACAGTGGGATGAGGCTGTAAATTCTTCCAAGAAAGACGGACGCCGGCTCCTTCGCTATCTCATCAGATTTGTTTTCACAACCGATGAGCTTAAGTACTCATGCGGCCTTGGGAAAAGGAAAAGGTCAGTGCAGTCAGGAGAGACAGGTCCTGAAAGACGTCCTCTGGATCCAGTAAAAGTAACATGTCTCAGAGGTACTGCATCTTTTCGCTCAGTGTCCACCATATGTGATCTCATTTCACCACATTGGCTCTGCCTCAGTAGAAGCATTTGGCTGACAAAGTTACAGAACTAGATTTGGTTTCACAGGCAGGTGACAAGCAGCCAGAAACCCTCTGCCTTTTTGGTTTTTTAATATACATACATACATATATATACACATATGTATGTATTATGTATGTGTTTTGGTTTTTTTGAATGGGAAAAAACCAGGGCTGCTTATTTGAGACAAATACCATATGACACTGATAAAACAGCAAAGGAAAACCCAACAATCCTGATGACACTCTTTGTAATAAACCATCAGAGTGTTCTTTAACACTGATAAACAGCAGAATTAACCAAAGGAATATCAATAGATAGTACAGTAAGCATATGGCACTCCAGGCTTCAGTGCCTCATTGGAATTAAAAGCTAAAAGAGTTTCAGAATTGGAACGTTTCTTTGGGCAAATAACATCTACAGGTTAATTATACACAAAGTGTATACAAATGTGTTGTCAAGGCTGTAACTTCTTTTTTGGAGCACTGATTCAACATTGAGTGAAGAAGTTAGGGAATGACTTTCTCCCCTGGTTAACCTGAAAAGGAGGGGGAGTTTTACAAGCACTTCACAGTATCAGAGAATGAGGATATTGGGCAACACAGAGAAAGGGTCCAGATTGAGAAGGCTTATCTGTTGTGACTGTTCATACTTTGGTTTCTCAAAATGGTTCAAAAGGCCTGGTACCAGACTTTGCAACAAAACACAACAAACAGGACTTTTAAAATCCCAGTTAAAAACATGTTTGTAGTATCAGCATATGTATTTTAAAAATGCATATGCTTATTATTTCTTTAATTAGCTCATAGTGTACTTCATAGTATTTTGTGAGCACATAGGTGAAATTTTGGTTGAACTGACTACAAGATTGTTTTATTAATCATTGCAGTGTTAAAAAAATATACTTTGGTCAGTCAGTGATAAAAACACCTATAGGCATCCAACTAGAGTCCCAAGTGGTTACATACATCAGATGGAGACTCTCCTACCCTATCTATGGTAGAAGAATCCAGCAAAGCCAAGTAGATAAAACTTGCAGTTGAGGTACATTGGTGCAACCAGGTAATGAGCTCAGAATTTACATAGAGCTTTTTTTCCCTAATTTGGCTGGTTTTACTACAAAAGAACCTGCTATACTCTAACAGACCTTATATCAGAGCTTAATAGAAGGGCAAGTTTGTTGCATACCATGCAATATGGAGGTCTGGAGCAACATTCAGAAGTTCTCCTGGAAAGTGTAGGCTGAATACAAGTGCACTAAACATTTACTAAATTAAATTTCACCTAATAGTTTATGCACAAGCAGAGTCATAATACCCTTTTCACCTCCTTTCTGCCCCCTACATCCCACCAAGACTAACACTATATCCACCTGTAGATGGAATTTTACTTACAGCCACTCTCCTTTCTGGGGCTCTAGACATACAGAACATGAGGAACACTCCTTGGGAGAAGGAGAAAGGCCAATCTCCTTTATTTTCTGAAGTTGAAGAGGAAGCCAAAACATTCAGTACCTAAGGACCAGTTAAGGAAGCAGAGTAGACAGCTCTCCCTTTGGGCTTTAGTGGGTGGGCAGGAACATAACTTTTCTCCAGTGCCAGGAGGTGGCCACTGGCTCCTACCCATTTGCAAGCCAAGGTAACAAGTTTCTGATTAATTCTCAGCACATCCAATTACTCCTTCCCACCACAGCAGGGAGTACAAACTGCTGCTCTCTCTGCACTCAGTAGTTCAAACATCTGTAAACAGTCTGTAATATATTACTTATATATATATATAAAATATATTAGCCCCACATGAACATAACTAGGTAGGAATTGTAATCTTTGTGGATTTCCAGGGGAATTTAAAACTGAGAGAGCTACCACTTTTACAGACACACTGCTGGAGGAGCTATGCAAAAATCACATCCTAATTGTCCAACAGATTAAATACCTTGCAGGCATAGGAACTCATGTAAAAGCACAGCATTGCCTGGCCTCGAGATGTGGTGACAGTAATGAAGTTAGCTTACAACACTTACTGTGCTGTTGGCTTATCAACAAGAGAAAACAATTAAAAACATCCTGGGACACACAATACTGCATGAGGGAATAACTACTGTTACAGAATAAATAAGAAGCTGAGTTTCTACATGAAGTATAGCATATCCAATATATCTAATAAGGTGCCCTCACATTTAAAATCCTATCTGGATGTTTCAAAGTCCAAATACAGTCATTTGAGTTACATCTAGCAGCTACAACCCCTGCTAAAGCATCTTCTGCAAGTTTAGCATATTGCATGTCAAAAGAATCTGAAAAATAATTGATTAAAAAAAATGTCATAATCACATACAAATAGCTGTATTTGGAACCAGCAGCTACTTAAATAGCCAAATTACATGCAGTACAATTCATTTTCTCCTACATTGAAAACTAATCACAAGGCTCCACAAATTAGCCTTCTCATCTCATTTAGCTATATTTCTAAGGCCAGTCTAAGTCTCTGCAAAATAGGTGTCAGATTCAGGAAGGTGAAAAGGGCAGGACTTAAAATGAAAGATGTTCCAAACAGAAAAGAGCACCTAACTGAAATAAGAGCAGTGATGTTCACAAATGGGCTGTGGGCTACTGCAGCCTGCAGATGTTGAAGCAGCCAGCAGAGGGAGATCATAAAGGTCCTCAAGAGTCATTACCTTCAGGTAGAATAAATCCACAACAGGTTTCAAATGAAATACATCCCAGTCCATGTTAACTTTTACATGTATTGCACACGCTGAATCACAACCATCACTTCAAATAAGGCATTTTATCTCGGGGTCCCATGTGTCACATAAGTAGCTCAGGTATAACAGCACTGCATGTGGAAAACCACACTTGTGCAGAAATAAAATAGCTCAAGTGGCATTATCATGGCATCCCCCATCAGGCTTTACTTCTGCTTCAGTAGAGCAGTAATGCCCCCTTTTCTTACTTCCCATAAGCTTTTGGTGCCTGAGTGATAATGGACACTGCAAAGACAAGTTGTTTTTAACCCTTGCATGTTTTCCTGCAGAGTTCATTAGAATGCATTGTACTTCCAACCCAGACTGGTGGATGCCATCTGAAGAGCAAATAAACAAGGTATTCAGTGATGCAGTAGGACATGCTCGTCAAGGGCGTGCAGTGGGGACTTTCCTTCACAATGGAAACTCTTACTATGAAGGGACTGACCACCCAGGATCACAGGATGAAGTCTTCAATAGAGGTATGCAAGATGGCTCTGGAGATTGATGGCAGTCAGAAGAACCTCAGACAAGAGTAGCAACCACTTAATTTAGGAGAGACTATTTGTTAAACATACTTACCCCGCTGTCATTTAACAGTCCAAAGCATGTTTGAACACACACTGCACACATTTCACCTTCTCCATCCTACCATTTCCCAATTAACAGAAAGGAATACATTCAAGACCTACTTTTATGGGACTTCTCAGTGCCTATTATTTTCAAGTCTTTAGTAGCACCCTTAAAGGGAAATTGCAGTTCATTTCATTGAGTTCTAGAGGGAAGGTCATTTAAAAAAAACTATTAAAATGTCAAAAGAAACAGCAGTGACTGTCTCATCTGCCTATTGATAACAAGCTCAGCTGTTCTGGGTCCTGTTTGTTTTCCCTGGAGATGTAACAAGAAGTCTGCAGGCTTATAACAAAAAAACAACAAAAAAACCCCCACTGATTTCCCACATCCTAAAAGAAAATAATATAAATGCTACCTTAAAATTCAGGAACTTTCTTTAGCCAACTCTGCCAGGAAATTAAGCTTCCCAGGTAAAAGAGCAGCACTCATCAACTCAGCAGAATCCTTCAAAGACCAGGAACAATAACAGGTACTAGATAAAATTGCTTTGCATATCAGACCCTATATTTATTTAGATTTCTAGGGGGTTAGAGGTGATCATGACAGCTTTCATTAAAACAAGATTGCTAAAAACAAATTGCCATTTCAGAAGACAAGTTTTGCTTTGACTGTTCCTATCTGCAGCCGTATTTATGTAGCTTTGGAGGTTTTAAATTGTGTTTTCTTGGCTTTAATTTCTGTTTTATATCCATTCCTTGCAATGGATGAGGCAATGTGCTGAACTTAACAGTCAGATGCTCAGTGTTGCATTCAGGGAAGGGTTAGATAAGAGCCTGGTTTAGTTGTAAGTAAACTTGGGGTCCAGACTAAGCTCCTGTGCTGAAGTAGAATTGACAATGGCACACAACACTGGAAGCAGATGCCAACTTAAAAAACAAACAAACAAAACAACCAACCAACAACAACACAGTCTACTGAAAACCTTTACTTTGTAAGGCTTAGGAGTCCATTGTCCCTCCAAATTGATGCACTTCAGAAACATTCAATGCCAAAGAAACTATACCCTTTCTTTTCTGTGTCAGGGTATTTCCATCTCCTTACCTTTGTCCAGTCCCTCAGGCCAGTGCTGGTACCCTTCACAGCCTGAACCAGCTCTCCTTGAGGCAAGTGGCAGGGAACTGGTTTTTGGGAAGAAAGTTCACTTTGCTTTTGACCATCCTTAAGTCACCTTAGTGCTACCTCATCAGCGTTGACTCTCCTGAACGCCTATCTCATACTCCCCAGCTTTCCTAACCACCTTGCAGAAGCCACAGAAGAAGCTACTCCCTTCACCCTTCTCCTCTACCTGACCTGCCTGGTCACCAGGCAGGCCAGGAGGCACCCAGCCCCTTCCTCAAAGATCAGGGAGGGCCCTCTGGGATGAAGCACTCCTCCAGCTCCGGCCTGACTGTGGATGGAGGACTTGAGTGGGTCTCTCAGAGATCAGCTCACCCATATGATAGTTTCTTCCCACCACCTGCCTCTTTTCCTGCAGCCATGACCAGTGTCTCCCAGCCAGCCCATGGGGCATCCCAGGACACGGGCTTCACCACGCACAGCTGGAGATGGGACCTCGGCTCAGCCAGGATATGCTTTAGACACTTAAATGTCCAATACCTCTCAATTCACTTCCTTTCTGGTGATTTTATTTAAAAGGAGGTTGAAAGGGGTTCACTTGACCCAGAATTTCTACAAGTGAATAAGTTTAGTCACCCTGGACCTCACCAGGTCAGCATCCCTTACTACAGGCAGGTGGTGAGGTTCTGGGAGCAGTCAGTGGCACACGGTGGCCTCTGGAGGAGAAACTTGGTGTATAGAAATGTCACAGTACAGATAATCCTATAGTAGCTTTTCAGTGTTGAGCTTACACTTTTTTTAAAAGAACTATAATAGAAGATGTTCCATTTCTCAGCTGGTGTAAGTCTTGCTGGTCTATGTTTAATGTGGTGACATTTGCCAGAACTACTTGGTAAAACGTTGGAATGTGTGAGTCAACATGATATTGTAAATTTGTCCATGGCAATATGTATCATGCTGTATTTTTGTAACCATTGTGATGGTTTCCTTTCAAATGTTTAATTGTATGAGGTTAAAAACTAGGAAAGCTTCATTTTTTAACAGTCACAGAACAGAATTACTGGACTGGACAGACCTCTCTCACTTAAGAACCTAAAGATTTGCTGAACTAACTAGTAAGTCAAGCTGTAATTTCAGTGTACAAAGCAGCCAGCATCCTGGAACCACTCACAAGCCCCTGCTTTCATAGTATGCACAAAACCCAGATGTTATAGCTTCATCCCAAAAGCCACTTTGGTACCTAGAAATGGCTTTTCAGGTTTGGACCTTTCTTTATAAACAAAGTTTTGCCCTCAGTTGCTTGTGTGCACTGACCAGTGACATGAATCAGTCACAGACAGGCATTAGCAGACACCAGCTCATGACTTTCTGTTTATGTTTGGTTTTAAAAGAAATAACTTTTGTCAGTTGTCTTTGACTTTAATTGCCATCACAGCTACTTGACTCTTGACCCACCCATTTCATTTAAAATAAAAAGCAAACCCAAACCTTTCACAATAGCCTGTTCCAATTAATTTGTTAATGAGGCATTATAAATTCATACACATTGAAATGTCTAAACAGCCACAAGATGTTGGGTATAAGATGATGGGACCTGAAATAGATAGCACAGAAGGTCTTGCAGAGCCAGATACCCACATTTAAGCAGTGTGCTTTGGAAGTCAGCACATCCCTTCCCAGCTCTGAATGCAGACAGCAGGCTTGCAACAGAAGGAAACTGCTATCTATCATGTCACTCCAGAAAGTCCCAGGAGGATAGAGATTCTTGTCTTACCCTTCCATACTCTTTAATCTTCCTGTCATTTATGTATCTGCCTTCTCTCAAACTTTGTGTAGCAGCACTGCACGCCCATCTGTGCCAACATGCCTTTGCTATATTTTCTATGACAAAATATTTGTGGAGAAACTGTGATTAAAAAACCATTAATCCTGATATTTTTATTGTTATGGTGTAGTTAATTCTATGAATACTTTCTAATGATGATTGTACTGTGTAGAGTAAGTACAGGTTAGGGATAGACTTTTACCATATATTCTACAAAAAGAAGTGCATAGTGTAATATAGACTAGTAAGGGTTTTGTGACAATTTCTATAGGATGTGTGAATTGTTCTCTATGTGGCAACACACATTTCTTTTAAAGAATATAAAATCTTAGATAATTTTTTAAGCAGTCGATATTTTTTAATTATAAAGACATTTGTTACCTACAGTTTACTATTCCAGGTGTTAATTCTAATTTGAATATTGGTTTTATTACTACATACCTCCAGTTCCATTTGTTCTGTTGCATAAAAATGCACAATAAAAGTTAGTCTCTGGTTAACCTGTCTCTCTCTTTCTCTACAGGCATTGTGTCAGTGTGGCAGCCAACATGACTGCTTCACACTAGAAGTATATATTAAAATTTTAGACTTTTTTAGATTTATATAAAAAGCTAGAGGGTGGTCTTCTGCATTAAATGCTTGTTTGGTGTGAAGCATTGGCAAATACTGTGAAAGATTATGAAGAATTACAAGTATAAATAGAGTAGAAATCATTTTATCTTCAAATTATAACTACAGACATGGTTAGATAGAAAGACCACTGAGAGCAAGTACCCATCTGCAATCCTAAAACCTGGATTTTCAAGTGGCAAAGTTTAAATCCCATTTTAATTCAAAATTCAGTGACTGCTGAGAAGCCTCCTGGTCTCTTAAATGCTTTAGAAAATCCTGACTCCAAATCATTTGTAGAGGAATTAAAGTGACATTCACCCAGAGCAAACCCCTTCTGCTGGGCTGCAAAGCAAGACAGACCTGACCACAACCTGCTGTCATCCATTAGAAACAGCTGGCAAATAATTCTGTGAAAAAACAGAGCTTTTCAGTGCCTGAAATGTTGCAAAACTAACTGGGCTTGGGCTGGTGTTTTCTAGATTAGGGTCTTCAGCTTACTGGATTTTTTTGGTGTGAAAATCCTCAGTAGTAAAAACCCTCATTAGTGAAAACTTCACCAAAATAATTCCAGGTTATTCTGAGAAACGTAGATTAAAAAAAAAACTGTGTTAATCCATTTGAAACAATTATTATTCTGGGAAAACTCTGACTTCCCAGGCTTTTGGGGAATGACCTGGAATGTCAGCAGGTAGATCCAGAGGCAGGAGTGAACAGGGATGGTCTATGAGGAAACCAATAGGGTGATGGGGCAGTAATACTGCATTTTATCACTCTTCCACTAAATACCCATTAAACATCCTGGCAAGGCAAAAGTTCAACTGTGCCCCTGCTCTGCCACAGTGCTGGTCCTTTCAGACCTTTCCAGACCACAGCTAGCAGCAATGCTTTTGCTCAAGTAGTAAGATGTCCCTGAAGAGGACTGATTGACTGCAGTTTCTGTAGTCCAGCCAACCACTCAGAGCTCCTGGCACATTTATCTTCCTCAGAGGTCATGCATTCCCAAAAATCTTGTGCTTTTAAAGCCTGGATTCCTATTTCTTTTTATATGTAATAAAAGATATAGTCTATTTTTGATATTATTTGTGTCTCATTAACAAGAAAGGGAAAATTACTTATTTCAGCTACACAAGCCCTCTACAAAAAAAAAAAAAAAAAATCAATCTTTTTGGTACACTTTGACTTCTCATTTACATTAAGCAAGTAAACTGCAAAAGAGCTGTCAGTTGTACTCTATTCAGAGCTAACAATGACAACAAAAGCAGAACAATACTTAAGCTAAAAGAAAAAAAAAAAAAAGCACATTGTCATTTTACATTCCCTTCTGCAGTGTAAGCCTTTCAGCATGCACAGAAGATGAGGTTTTGTACAGGAGTCAATATTAATCAATTGTTCTAGCCTGGCAAGCCAAAATGCCTTAAGAACATATAACCATAACATGAAAATACTTTTCTTTCAAATCTTAAACAATATGCTTCTGTGGGTTCTTTTGTAAGAAACACATCCAACTCAACTTCAGAAAAAAAAGGATTACTTAATTGAGATTTTTCAAAAATTGCCACTTTCAATACACAAAAGCCTAAAAAACTCTTTGCAGGAAGCCTATATTCAATGCACTCATTAGCAGCAATACTGCCATCATGGATATTTCTTTCTTTGTTCCTGAAAAAAAAAAGACAAGTCAGCTAAAATGATAACAAGAATTGGGATTGGTGTGCTACCTACAGAAAATACACCTAAAGCTCTTCCTTATACTCACCCTTATCAAAGAGGAAAAACATCACAGTGAAAACTGAGTCTCTGGATACAGTTGAAAATCCTGCAACTGCCAAAATGGTTATTTGTGGCTAACATCATTTGTAGCTTCTAAACACCAATCACCAGTGTCATCAATGAACAAGAAGTACATTACAAAATCCAGAGAGCAAGAGTAACATCTAACCCTGCTACTAAAAACATTAAGATGCTCCTAATGGCTCCCTCCTCTAGAATTGTTACTAGAAAAATAATTCTATCTACGTGGGAATTCAAGGAGTAAAGCAGAGGATAAAAAAAACCTTCAGCTTGGGTATGAGTCAGAGGATAAAGGATGTAAAATGTCCTTAAAAACTCTGTTTTCCTGTTCCTGAGTCCCTGATACCTCTAGACCAGAACACACAGCAAACAGGCTGTCACATACAGTATTCCACTGAAGAATTTACTACTGCAATATGCTTTGGAAAGTGGAGGGGTAAGAGGGGGAGACATCAGATACTTAATTCCAGTGTACAAAGGAGACATTTCAGACATCAAATTGATTCATCAGGGAAAGTTAATCACCTCAGATTTTAGATCTTACAGAGAAACAAATTCTAGGGAAACAGGTATCATTAGGCAACTCTGACTTAAAAACATGAAGATTTGGGTTTGTTGGAACATTAAGACATTTTTTTCAAACACTGCAGGATTTACAGTTATGAGACACTGTGCAACACATAAACAATCTTTTGCAAAGCAGAGGGCAGCTGCACTTTGAGCACAACCTGAAAAAACAGAACCTTCAAGGCCAGTCAACAAAAAAAAAAATCATTTTAAAAGACCACACTTGATTGAAAAAATTCTAGAATTTATCTTTATTGTTAGCTAAATCCTCACTCCATTTCCTTAAAATCCTTTGCCTTAAAGTCAATCTAAACAAAACATTCTGCAATTGCATGAGAAAAGAAAAAAAAAAATCCACACTTCAGTTTGTTGGGTTTTGGTTTGGTTTTGCATGTTTTAATTCTGAGGATTCGATCATGTAAATGTATTAGCTCAACATTTTCCTCAAAACCACTAAAACAAAAGTAAACTAAGTACTGGACCCACATCACCTCAAGTTTGAGACCATAGAGACAGTTAAGAAAAGCAGTAAAAATGTCAAAACTGTTAAAAACAATCTGCAATTTATAATATGTATTAAAATGTAACAGCTTGGAATTCCTTTTCATTTCTAGCCTGACAGGCTCAATGAATCAGAATTTTTGTTGAACAGCAAGGTGTGTAAACTTACAGGGTACTGCCAAAACCAGTCTGCCTGCCTTGTTGTGATCATCACCAGCCAGGTTTCTTTTATAAATGGAACAGAGGCCTCAAACTGTGCAACTTCCATACCCAAAAACATTCCTTTTGGGGCTTCTTCAGTTGAACATGTTGTACTGTTACTATCAGAACATAACTGGGAGATAAGGATATGGATTTTTCTTTTGGATTCCAGACAAAAGGGGTGTGGATAGGCACACTTCTGACTCAGAAAGAAATTAAGATCAGAATTACAGCTCTGAAAAGAACACATTTTTATAGGCTTTTGGAGCAGATGCCCTACAAGAATATAAACTCATACCTCCTCTTAAACAAGAAATGGCAACACTTCTGTACAGAGATAACACTAATTTCTCAGTGACATTTCTGCCCTGTAAAGTGCATACTAACACTGCTCATCCATCAGCAACTCTGGCATACAAACCAGCTGGATGGCACAGGCTGTCTCCACTCCCCAGTAAAAGTATTTTCCCAGTTTTACTTCTCTTCTTTTCAATATTTCTGGAATAACAGGTTTAATAAAGTGTTTATTTAAATTAAAAATCCACATAAATATCCTAGGAAGAAGGAAAGGACTCATTACCAGATTCCAGTGCTCTTCACAGGTAAGAGTTATATACACTGAGTTGAGATGGGCCATGGAAGGGCAAGGAGAAGGGAAACAATTTATACTGTGCCAAAATATGTGTTATTTAATTGAAATAGTTCACTTCCAATTTATCTTTGAACTGCATTTCAAATCACCAGGCTTAATATCCTAACTAGTTCTACAACAGTAGAAAACCAGCTAAACTAAGCCTTATTTTGCATTAGCCATAATAAGCCAATTGCTTTAGGGAAGTCACTGGTGAGCAGGGATTATGGACAAGGGTAATAAAGAGATCCCTTCATCCACAGTTACTGTATGTGAAAAAACAGTGGAATGTTTTTCTATTTAAAATAAACACCATGCAAAGTGCTTACTGTTGTCAAAAGGCATGCTACTTGAAATCCTCATAATTCACTGGTAAGTGACACTTAGAATAATTAAAAAAAAAATTAAATAAAAAAATAATTCTAAAAAGCTTTTTGTAATTCTGGACATATTGGTCTCCACAATTATTATTTGTGCAATGCTTATCATTTCATCTTGATTTTTGTGTTTCATATCAACACTTCTTTCAGCAAGTGAGTCATTACTCATCAACTGAGTCACTAGGAGGGTCTTATCACACCATCTCTCATCCATGAGAAATTATCATTTTACTGAAATATGTAAAGTGCATAAAGGATTTTCCTCAGAGTGATTTATATGCAATTATTAGTGCTCAGAGCCTTATGAATAAAGGCTGTGTCTCAAAGAATCTTGTACAACTTGGATGCCTATTGCAGAAAGCCTTGAGGCTGATTACACACAGTGCTAGAACTGCACAGCTCAAAGTTAGCAACTCTAAGCACTGGATTGCTGAGGACAGAATTACTTTCCCAAAACAAGCAAGACTGATTCCTAATAAAAAAAAAAAAAAAAAAGCAAAAGTAAGCAGTTCAGAATTCAGGTAACAGATGATGTCTAAAGGTAAATAAATTAAAAATACAATGTATTCATTTGTTTAATTATAAATAGTTCTCATACATTTACTATTCCATCTACATCTCTTATACCTTCTAGCAAGGACCATATCTGGCAATACAGCCTATTAAAAGTATAAAAAGCCAAAAATGCCAGGTAACTTTTAATAAGCACTACCATAAATTATCTCCCAAATTACATCTGAAAATACTTACAAATAAAAAGTGTCAAAGTAGGGAAAAGAAAGAACAAAATGTAAAGAGAGGAAGTTCACTGAAATCTCTACACAGTAATTTCTTCACAGTAACTTAACATCCTCTGGCTAACCACATATAGCTGGCTCTACTGAAGAGAAAAACCTTTTTTTTTCTGAAGTGTGGTTGATAATCACAACAGTGGCAAAAAATCAGGTTTCCAGGTCATGGTATTTGAGAGAAGGCCAGTGCCTATTTCTCATAAAAAAAAAAAAAAGAAAAACTGTGAAACAATCACATAGCTGAAATATTACAATTAGTTTAAAGTTGGCAGGTTCCACTGGAACAAACTCTTCCTAGCTAATCTTAATATCTCCCAAGAACCTTTAATGATATCTTGAAAGAAACTAAAGAAGTGCAAACTGACTGCAAAGGGACACAAATGGAAAAAACTAAGTGTGTTGTATACTCTCAGGCAACTCCATTTGCCTAACTAAACCTCAAGTCTTCATTTCTGAATTGCAGTAAATACACTCTGACACACTCTCCTGTGGAATTTCAGTCAAGTAGCTTTTTCAAATTGATTTTGCCATGGAAATTTTTGTCTGTGAGTCTCACACTCTTCCAGAAAGAGAAGCAGTGCTAACAGTCCAGGAAGCCTCCAGCAACAAGGAAGTGAGGTATGGTGCTGAGGTCACTGCTGTTTCAGAAGCTTTTCAGCCCTTGACATGACTTCTTTCCAGAACAGTAGCAACCTGAAGGTTTCTTCTCCCAAGTCTAGAGTATCTCCAAATCCACATGACGAACGTCAGGGTTTCGTTGCTGAAACACATGAAGATAAATAAAACCATTATTGAAAATATTCAAACACATGTTTGCATGGGGAAAAAAAAGTCATTCTGGTACAATGCTGGCAGCTGGGTAACAAATCCCCTTTAATAGTGACTATTTTAAAATGAGGAATAGTTTCAAGCAACACTACCCACACCATAAGCATTTTTTTTTAAGGCTAAGTCATCTTTTCATTTGACAAATACTTTTCAGTGTCACAGATAAATTATTTCTTATAGTTTGTAAAGTATGAAGCAGCTTTCTTGGTTTTATAAAGTCACTTTACATATAAAATTGTG
>JAOEGS010007598.1:0-17737 GCA_025447755.1 Corythornis vintsioides | reverse complement strand
AACAGATAGAGGGATCTGGAAGGAAGTAGATTTGGAGATCAGCACAAGAAAGACAGGGAGCAGGGATGAGGAGCCCCGGCAATGCTGGGAGGGCTGGAACCCTCTGCTGGGATAGACTGGGAGAGCTGGGGGGGGTTCAGCCAGCAGAGGAGAAGCTCCAGGGAGACCTTCTGGGGGTTGTCAGAGAGATGGGGACAGAGTTTTGAGCCAGGCTTGCTGGGACAGGACAAGGGGTGATGGTTTGGACTAAAAAAGGGAGATTTAGACTGGAGAGAAGGGATTTTTGATTAGATTTTTGATGCTGAGGGCTCAGCAGCACTTCTCTTCAGCTCTGTGTGAAGCTCAGGGATGCTCAGTGGAGGGAGCACTCTCACGCTGAAGGTTTCTCTGAGCTGTTTGCAGCAGCTCTGTGGAAAAGGGCTGTGTGATAACCCACCCTGGGCATGTTCCCAGGCTGACACGGCTGCACCTCCAAAGGTCCAAGCTCCAGGACTGGACCTGTTGGTTGTCAGTGCAATAGGTCAGTCCGTGCCCTTTGGTTTACAACGAGGAGCACATGTGGCTTCATTGTGATAGTCTAATGCATTATCAGGAACACTTTTTCTCCTGGTTTTTTTTTTTTTTTTTTTCCATTTACAAGGCTTCCTCTGTGCCTGGCTCAGTAAAAAGGAATCCTTGAGAGCAGGAGGGATGTGAGTGTGATATATAGTCACATAATAAATAGACCTTGAACACTGCAGCTTGAGGGCAATTCCAAGAAGCCTCTCAAGTAGCTCCTGGCTTCTGACAGATGAGATGCCCATTGTAGTCTCCTGAGGCTCAGAGAAATGCATTAGTGTGCCCAAGTCTCTGGTGTTCTGAAGCCTGCTGGTGGGTTTTCCCACTTTTTCTTCCCTTATTTTCACAAGCAGGGGGAATACTATTGAGGCTGGACACTATTGGAGGGGGACCCCTCCAAAATCCCCAGTGCTAGACACTGGGATAACTGGGTTTACCATTCCCCTGCTGCCCTGTGTGTGCCTCCAGGGCTGTGGTGATGGGGCTGTGAGATGCTGTGAGCTGACACCGCAGCTCAGTGCTGCTGTGTGGGGACCAGGCTGGATCCCCAGTGCCTGCTCCTGCTGTCACTCCAGCTCCTGCTTCAGCTGGCTGGTCTTGCCTGACTGGCAGAGAGCTTTCTCCAAGGAGAAGTGGCTCCTTCCTGGCGTGCTAGCAATGAGTTTTCAGAGGTGCAGTGAGTGCAAGGATGGGGCAGGGAAATGGAGATGGGGAGATGCTGGGCTCAGCCAGATTGGGGAGCTGATCCAGTTGAAAATGAGCTCTAAAAAAAAAAAAAATATTGATTTTTAGACAAACCTGCTTCATGCAGATGATTGTGACCTACTCAGGGGTCCCCTGACACTGTGATTCCTGCCCTGGGCTGTGTGTGGTACCTCGTGTGGCAGCTTCATCACACCTCAGTTCTGTCCTCACCAGAAAGCAGCAGCCTGAGCATCATGACTTTCTATTTTATTTTTCTGAAGAAAATTCATTTTCCAGCCCTAAATATTCGGATCCCCCAAGGCAGTGTCCTACAAATCCAGTTCCAGGTCCTTCTGCTTGTCTCTGAGCTCTGGAACACTCTGCTGCAGGAGGATAAAACCCAAAGGTGTGCTGCTGGGGCTTTGTGAGGTGTAGAATGAAGGAGTGTAATCCCAATACCACCTAGAGCTGGAAACAGCTGATTAAACTCAGTCCTGCCTACAAGAGAAGGGTGTAATTAGCATGACATCCCTTTTTTTTTTTTATAAGCAGGGGACCTCATCCAAGAAACGGTGGCTCCCAAATGCTGTGACTCAGCCTGAGCTGGGCTGTGGTGTGAAGGTTGAGAAAAAAACGTGTTTTAGGGAGTAAAAAACCACCCCTGCAGAGACAAAAGGTTGAGCTGGTATCAAGTTGCTGTGCCCGGGTCCATCCGTGGGAAAACAGCAGGGGATTAACTTTGTGCCATGGGGATGGATCCCCCGGCAGCGTTTGTGTGAGCCCATCCCACCCTTCCCCTCCTGCCCGGGGGCAGTGGCACGGCTGGCTGAGCAGGAATGCTGCCAGGCTGGCACCCTGGTCGCCCTGCACCCTCCGGGGTGGCCGAGCTGGGGAGCAAAAGGGAATTCCAGACATTTGGGGATGAGCTGCAGTGTCTGTGACTGCCTGGGGGGTGAGAAGGGGTTTCAGTGCTGGCAGTGTCCTGTTCTATGGGCACTTTGGTGCCAGAAGGAGTGATGGCTCTAGGCTGAAATGGGGAGGTTTAGAGGAGAAAGAAGGGAGAGATTTTTGCTGCTGAGGGTGGCCCAGGGTGCCCAGAGAGGTGGTGGCTGCCCCAGCCCAGCCTCCATCCCAGGGGAGGTTGGGGGGGCTCTGAGCACCCTGTTCTGGGTGCAGATGCCTCTGCAGGTGCTTGGAAGAGAAGAGCTCGAACGTTCCCTTCCCACCCAAAACCCTTCTATGAGTTTCTAACCAGCTGTTTCAAGAGGTTAAGCATTTATTTACTCAGCTCACACCAGGAGGATTAACCACGGAATCATTTTATTTGGAAGAGACCCTTCAGATGATGGAGTCCAGCCTCCCCTGGGACAACTTCAGGCCGGTTCCTCTTGTCCTGGTGCTTGTTCCTTGGAGCAGAGCCCGACCCCCCCTGGCTCCAGCCTCCGTCGAGAGCCAGAAGTTCTCCACCGAGCCTCCTCCTCCTCCTCCTCCCCAGGTCTCCCCCGAGCCTCCTCCTCCTCCCCAGGATCTCAGTAACGCTCCGCAAACAGCACCCGGGAGAGGCCCAACCAGCCGGGCACGGCCCCGGCGGCGACCGCAGCTCTCCTCGCCACCCCGCGCCGGGAAGACCGGCGGGGTGAACCGCGGGGCAGGGCCGGGCGGCGGGGCAGGGCGGGGCTCAGCCGCGGCCGCCCCAGGTGCGGGCTCTGCGGACCGGGCTCTGCCACAGGGGTCGGTCCCGCCCCCTTCCCGCGGGAGGCGGCCTCCGATTGGCTGAGCGAGGGGAGTGGGCGTGGCGCGGGGGGCTCGGCGGGGCCGGCGATTGGCCGGGGGGGGGGAGGGGGGGGGGGCGGGGGCGGGGGGGGGGGGGGGGGGGGGGGGGGGGGGGGGGGGAGGGGGGGGGGTTGGTGGTGCTTGTTCAGCACCCGCCGGAACCCAACGGGACTGGGAAGCGGGATCGCCCCGCAGCGCCCTCGACCGGGGCTACCCGGAGAGGTTTGTCCCGGCTGCAGCGGGAGAAACCGCAACCCCGGCACCGAGTCCAGCCCCGGGGCAACCGCGATTCGCCGGGAGACAAAGGCCGGACCCCGGGACCCGGTGCCTGGCTCTGCTTTCCCCCTCCCTCCACGCAGCCGCCGGGTTGCAGCCGGCAGAGCATCCTCCGGTGATGCCGGCGCGGGGGATGTTGTCCCGCGGCGTCACCGAGCTCCGCAGCTGCGGGGGGGAGGGTGGGCAGGACACGGTCCCGCTTCTTCGGGGGACCCCGCTCAGAGCCGGGCCAGGGGGAAGAGAAGGGGCGGCTCGTCCCAGTCGGTCACACGTGTTCTGTGTTTCTGGGATGCCACTCATGGAATCCTGGGTGCCAGCGTGTGCTCCTTGCCCATCAGTGGCGTGTGCGTGTGCTGTGCCCACCCAGCAGTGCCATGCGTGTGCTCCTGTCTGCCCATCAATGCCACGCACCGTCCCAGTCCATCCGCTGGTCCCACACGCTCCCTGCCCAGCAGTGCCATGCAGCAACCTGTCCATCGGTGCCACGTGTGCTCCATGCCAACCCAGCAGTGCCACACGTGTGGCTCCTGGTCTGTCTGTCAATGCCACACGGGGTTCCAGTCTGTCCATCAGTGCCACACGTGTGCTCCCTACCCAGCAGTGCCATGTGTGTGCTCCGTGCATGCCCAGCAGTGCCATGTGGTGCTCCCAGTCTGTCTGTAAGTGGCACATGTGTGTTCCCTACCCATCAGTGACACGCGTGTGCTCTGTGCCAACCTGCCATTGGTACTGCATGTGTGCTCCCTGGCCGTCGGTGCCATGTATGTGCTCCATGTCCAGCTGGCAGTGCCACATGCCTGCTCGTGATCTGTCCATCGGTGCCACGTGTGTGCTCCATGTCCACCCAGCAGTGCCACACGTGTGCTGTTGGTGTGTCCATCAGTGCCAGCACTCCATGCCTGTCCATCAGTGCCAGGTGTGTGCTCCATGCCCGCCTGGCAGTGCCACGTGCCTGCTCCGTGCCAGCTGGGGCTGTGGCATGGTATGTCCCAACGTCTGCCTGCATTGTCATCGGCGGCCAGACCGGTGTGAGGACCTGGGAGCAGGAGCCAGGAGCCTTGTGGGAACCTGGAAGAGGAATTTGATGTGTCAGGGAGTTGGCCCAGGCAGGTGCTGGAGGTGCAGGGCGTGGTGGTGGTGGTGGCTGAGCCAGCCAGGGCACGGGTTGCCTTGGTGAGGTGACAGGGGAAGGTGAGGGCACTTCACTGGCTGAAGGGCTTCGCTCCTTCCTGCTCCTCACCCCGTGCCAGCCACGCTGTGCCCATCCCACAGATCCCTGAGCTGGGGGTTGGATGCTGCAGGACCTGAGTCATGGGGTAAGGTGAAAACAGGGGATGTCTGCCACACTGGGGCATTGGCACTAATTAATGATATTCCTTGTGAATCATGGAGACCCTCTCTGCTCCTCTGGATCTCTGGACACCTCTCAACAATTTCCCAGCGTCACCACCCAGTTTGCACTGGGCCCAACGTGAGACTGTTGTTGCAGAAGGACTCGTGGAGCACCCAAGATCTTCCCCGTGTGGGGTTTTCTACCCAAAGACACATCCCACAGGATGCCTGAGGAACGTGCCCGTGCACTGCAGTAATTTTGCTGACCACCATAATAAGCTGGGTGACCTTGCCAGGCTCAGATGGCCACAGAAGCTCAGATCTCTCGGGAGGCTGCTGCAGGAGCTGTTGGGGAGCTGGAAACAGCAGAGAAGGGTGAGCTGCAGAGTTGGGGCTCACTGGGCAGCTTTCTCACAAAGTCTTTGCGTGAGGTGACCAGTGAGGAGCTCAGTGTCCAGAACAGGCTGGCACTGGGGTGCCCACAGGGCTGGGTGGGATTTCCTGCGAGTGCTCTATTGGAGGAGGTGTGGTGGCAGTTGGCTGCCCAGGAGCACCAAGCACCACTTGATTCTGGGGTCCAGATGCTTCGCAGGAGATGCTGAGTGAGGAAGAGAGTAAAAAGGCACTTGGCTTTGGCTGAGGAGTTGGGGTGGTGCTGCCTTCATGCCCATGGTCAGACCTCCTGGCTGAAGTTCAAGGTGAGTTCCCCACCTTGCAATTCCACAACTCGGGAGCCACGTGGAAAGGGAATGTCCCCTTGCACCACCACAGCCACGGTCAGAAGTCCTCCCCTACCTCAACCCACCCGTGAGAAGCTGAGGTAGCAGACTGCACATCCACCCAACCTGGATATTTTCACATCAACAGCACCAATTTGAGTTTTATCGCCCCCAAACCACCGTGACCACCCAACGTTGACTCCACCAGTGCAAAGCAGAGTGCTAAGCATTCTATTTTCAGAATTCCTATTAGACACCCCTCCTTGGAATGAGCAGCACTCAGCAGAGTAAGGCACCAGCTGAAGGGCCAGAGTCTGACCCAGAAAAGGGGAAGGAACTGGCAGAAGGGGGCTCAGGGAGGAGTGAGGGGCCCCGTGTTGTGGTTGGTTGGTCACAGACTCCTTGAGCCCGCTCACAGGCAGCAGTTTGGACACAAAACTCAGCAAGGGGTGAGCCAGATGCTCCAGCCATGGTGAGCATGGCTGATCAAGGGAAGGACTCCAGTGGTCTTCTCCCCAGCAGTGACTGTCCTCTGTAGAAAACTGCTGGAAGCTGCAGTATTTCCAGTGAATGACCAGCTGGTGCACAGAGCTCACTGGGTTTGATGGTTTTGCTTCCTGGTCCTCTAGATGTGGCAATCTGTGTCCTGCCAGCCGTGTCCTTTGACTAGGAACCAGCTGTTCCTCTCGCCTGGCTTCCACCTGGTTTGCTTTGTTGGTAGCTGCAGTCAAGTATCTTGTCTGCTCCCTGACACGAGCAGCTGAATCTGGTGATGCTTTCTGTTGAGGTTTGGGGGGTTTCACCTGGAGAAGTTCCTCCTCGAAGCTGTTTGAGATGCAGTTTATCAGCTGGAACCGAGGGCAGCCCAATGCCAGGTCAGCAGCTGTGCCTGGCAGCCCAGCAGCAAGTGCCCCACAGATGCCAGCTGGAGAAGGGGATGCCAGCGGGGCCCTCCAGTGTCTCCAGCTACACTGGGTTTGTTGGTCAGCATCTGGATTTGCACTTGAGTAGAACCCAAAATGAAACCATTTCCCAAGTGCCCTGAGTGCTGCTGGGTGGGCTAAGAGAGCAGCAGGATGGGAACGGGGGGGACCAAGAGCAGCAGTGGGTGCCAAGCAGTGCAAAGAGAGCTCAGGAGACAACAACCATCACTGGGATGACTCCCTGGGAAAGGACAGAGAGGTGACCAGGGACTTCTGGGATCACCACAGAGGAGAGATTGGCTTTTGTAGCTTCAGTCATCCAAAGCAAGGCAGCCAGAGTTACCCGGGTGTCTCAGCTGCCTCTACAGCCAACAGGCAACAACGGGCACCTTCAGCAGCCTCATCCCCATGATTTAAACACAGAGTGGAGTGATGGAGCTCACTGGAGCTGCCTTATGCCCTCCATCTAACCCAAAGAGAGCCTGCAGCTCTCACACAGTCTGTCTGAGGCGTTCACCCACCGAGGATGGATGGGAGAGCTGTGATCCCCTGATGGCACAGATGAGATCCACCAACGGGAGAGCTGAGATCCACCACAGGAGAGCTGAGATCCACCACAGGAGATCTGAAATCCACCACAGGAGATCTGAAATCCACCACAGGAGAGCTGAGATCCACCACAGGAGATCTGAAATCCACCACAGGAGAGCTGTGATCCATCAGTGGGATGCAGTCAAGAAGAAGGGCAACGATGTCAAATTGTCTTGGGCGAGTCATTTCAAGAGAGGTGTGGAGAAGGATAAAGATCCCAATGAAGCTGCTCTGGGCCATACTGGGAGAATTTCTCCTGCCTCCAGTGCAGAGAGTTTGCTGGGCTGTTCAGGGGAGAGGAGAGTGTCTCACAGAGGTGACTCAGCTCCCTGATCTCACCAAAACAAACACTGAGGGAAGACACATTAGTGGACAGTCAAGAAGGAGCCACCAGGGAAGGACACAGATCAAACCCCAGCTCCACCTTGGCATGGGAACCAGGAGGAATCAACGGGTGATGTATAAACCCATGACTGAAATGAGGAGAGGCTGACCAAGCACCTTGGCTGTGCAGGAGACACCTCAGAGGAGAACTGGGGACAGAACCTGGCTGCAGGACACGGAGCCTGCTCGGGTTGGGAGTGACAGGGTGCTGGGGGTCCCTGAGGTCCTTCTGGGGTCTCTGTCCTCAGAGTGAGAAATCACTTTTAATTCTCCTGTAGTTTTTGATAACTCTGAACCTAAACAATGAGATTTTTCCAAGTAGAATTTATTCCTGACTTTAATCAAAACCTCATTTAGATCCAGGTCAGATAATAACTTGGAGCAGCTAAGGGTAGTCAGCAAAGAGCGTGGAGGCTCCTTCTGGAGCCTAATGGATTTCTGTCCGTGTCACAGCTCCAAGACAGTGCTTGGTGTGGCCTCTGCTCGGGGGAAGCCTGGGAATGACACCAGCACAGGAGCTGGAGGCACAAATCCAACAGGGAGCTGTGGAAATAACAAGCATTTCTCCCACCTTCTTATTCTGTCGCCAGCGTGGCTTCAGAGGGCTGGGAACCGACCCACGTGGCCGCAGAATGGATGTGCTTGGGGGAAGAACCACAGAAGGAGCCCAAGCCGTGGTGAGGACTGAAATACCCACCAGCTGCCAGGGCTGTGTGGGAGCCCGGGCCAGGAACAGCCAGGGAGCTGCAGATCAGGACTGAGCTACATTTCCAGAGCTGCGTGGGGAAGGCTGATGGCACCTGCCCACATCCTCTGTGACTGCACATGATGCCACATCTCCTGCAGTTTCGAGATCAGCAAATTCACCCTGCTCTGCTCTGATTTTTTTTTTCTTTCCTTTTTTTTTTTTTTTTTTTTTATTCAGGAGAAAGAAGAAAAAACCCAAGTGGGAGAGCCCAGATTTCCCGGCTGGGCTGAGCTCGCAGTACAAGCTGTCACCAGGCAAGCTGGAGGAGCTGCCCTCTGCGAGCTGGAGCTCTCATTGTCTCTGTGGCAGAGGACAAGAAGGGAAGTAAAACGAACCAAAAATAGCCTTTAACAGTTTGGGAAGTGAAACTGGGTTCCTGTGACCTCTCACACTCGAGCTGATGTGCAGGGCAGGGGGTTGTCTTGCTCCAGAGGAGGGTTCTCTTTTCCTCCAGGTGTAAACCCCCCCCCCCATCCATGCCATCTGCTGGGGCTCTCCTGCTCTGGCCCCGTCGTCCTCCCATGAAATCCTTGCTATGGGATGCACTCCAGCATCATCTGCAGCTGCAAACATCTGGATGGGGCTTTCCCATATATGCTGTTCTGTGGGCAGGGGATTGCTCTGGGCACTGAGGAATCCCCACCACCTCTGCGGGACCTCGGAGCGGGGCTGGCATGGGAGCAGGGTGGGCAGCTCTGATGCTTTCAGAAGGGAACTGTGAGGTGGGGGTCTGGCCTTTAGCTCAAAACCTTTAAATGCTGCTGGTTAAAGACATCACTGGCTGCTGGGGAAGGGAGGAGGTGCCTGGGGAGGGCTCCCTGCTCATCAGGGCCCCCAGGAGTAGCTGGGTTGAATTCTTCCATGTGCTGGTGGGCGTGAGGGCCCTTGGGATGTCATTTCTGGGTGGGATTTAATGGACTTGGGCTGAATCCTGGAAACCCAGGTGATTTTTGGAAATGCTGCCTGGTTTTCAGTCCAGCTCCATCCCACCTCTGAACACTTGAAACGCTTTGACACAGCTCTTAACTTAGCTGTGGATGCTCATCCATGTGGCTCACCCATCCCCTCCCTGCCCGGCAAGGTGCCCAGCGTGGTCTTTGGGTGCTGAATGCTGAGGGCATCCTGCTCACAGCCACTCCTCAGACATCTCCCAGGGCCCATTGCTGCCAGAGCTGGAGAACCAAACCCGCAGCATCCCCCCTGGGAGTCGCTGAGCACGAGTGGGCTCGTTCCCCGTGAGGGGATGAGGGGCACCAGGGCACTTGGCAGTGCCAGGCTGGTGGCTGCTGGAGGATGCTGCTTCCCTTCAATGTCCCGTGTCAGGCAGCGGCTGGGTGAGCACGGGGGCAATTTCTGTTGGTTTTAACTGGCAGGTGTGTGGCTGGTTTCTTGCCAGAATTCCTAGAATTTTCTCGAGGATGTGAAGCCTGGTCCTGTCCCGGAATAAAGCAGGTTCTGTGTTGTCCTGGGGCTGAACGGGTTAATTTTTGTGCTTCTCTCCCCAGCTCACTGCGGACTCTGGCTGGGACAGAACATCTGTCTGTTGCTATGGCTGCAGTACACTTGAAGGGGATGACTGGATAATTATTGCAAACATCCATCCTGCCTGATGTGCTCCTGGACCCTCCCTGCCCAGCACAGGACAGTGGCCGCCCTTCCCAGCCCAACTTCGGGCCCGGGCATCCTACCCAGGGATGATGGTTCGTTGGCAACACCTTTTCATTTGCATAATTAATGAGGCCGAGGCTTGCAGGGCTCCTGGGAAATCCGACGCAGAGCAGCAGCGATGAAATGGCACAGAGGGCTCCAGCCTCCCCGGTTCGAGCTCTGCTGGCTGCTGACACCCCTCTTTGGAGCTACAGGGGAGTTGTTCTCCCGTTTTCCCTTCACTCACCACCCGCTTCTCCCCGAGCAGATCGCTCAGTGCCCCATCCCGTGGTACCTCCTGCCAGGAGCAAGCCCCAGCCCTGGCTACCGCTGAGCAGCATCCAGCCTGGGAGGAGATGAGATGTCCACATCCCCCGGTGCCAACCCCAGGGCACATCCACAGCAGGCAGGGACCTGGGAAGATGGAAGGTCGTGCCTGGCAGCGTGGATCTGGTGCTTCTCCGTGCTGGGTGGGCTGCTGCCTGCAGGGCTCCTGGACTCCCTGCCCACGCTGCCATGGCTGCAGCTGGGTCATTGCTGTGCACGCCGCTCACCCCCGCGGTGCCCGGGCACCACCCTGTGCACGCAGCTGGCACCGTGACCGGCTGTTTGTCCCCCAGGGCTGAGCACCCCCGGGGAAGGGTGGGTGGATGTTCTGCAGGGTGAGCCTCCTTTCTGGCCCCCAGTGCCAGCTGCTTCCTGCTGATCCACCCAGGACCCCCAGGCTCACCTTGTGGCCTCAGGGGCTTTCTCCACAGTGCCCATCTCTGTGGACCTGGCACATCCCCAGACTCCTTCAGGAGTCACCCTGCCCCTTGGCCTGCCCCAGACACCCACATCCCCTTTATTCCTGGTGTTGCTTCTGTTCTTTTGCCTACTGGCGTTTAACCCCGCCCTGAATCTAACCCTGGGGGGTGTCCAGAAATCCAGAGCTGTGTCCTGTGGAGTGTCCCTGGTTCAGCAAGTGCCACCTCTGAATTAATAAAGAAAATCATGCAGAAGATCATCCCCTTCTGACCAGACACTGCTGTACTCTGCTGAACTCTGAACTTCAATGCATCCATTGTACAGTTTTTTTTTTCTGTTTATCACACGTGGTGGGGTAGGAAGTCCAAGTGGAGCTGGGACAACTATCAGCACAGACCTCTGCAGCCACTGGCCAACAAACAGCATCCATTGCAGCCAGGACCCTCTGCCAGGGCCTCTTCCAGAGGCTGAGACCCTCGCTGGAGTCGGTGGCAGGTAGGGACCCCGGGCCAGGGTGGTGGGATTCTCCCTCAGGCAGTGCTGCCTCTTTAAAGGAGGAAGGAGGGTGGCACGGAGGGAACTGTGGGCTGCTCCCAGGTCCTGTTTGATCTTTATCATCCCTACATTTTTGTGTATGATTCAGTAAACTCTGTTGCTTGCACAACTTACTTGACTCTCATCGGTATGACTCAGGTGCAAATGATCTGCTCACCGTGGCAAGAGTTGAGCCCCATGGCTACCAAACCTTCAGGAGATCCGAATTCTGATGTCATCAGCCTGGAGGGCAGGGCCAAGAGCTTCCCTCTCTGAAGCCCTTGCAGAGAGAATGGGGCACATCAGGGTGGCAGAGAGGGTTGGTGCCACAGTGGCTCAGCTCCCAAGGCTGGCATCTGCTTGCTAAAGATGCTGTTGGAGTCTGGGGGGGCTCCTGCAGCCCCTGTTACCCTTGGAGCTCATCACATCCACCCCCCAGAGGAAGGTCTGGGATCTGCTATCCTGGGTCGGGTCCTACCTTCAGGCAGCCAGGTCAGGCTGGGCGCTCTAGTGGGACGAGCATCTGCTCTGCAGAGCTGGCTGGAGGGAAACTGCAGGTGCTCAGCACCTCCCAAAGCCCAGCCATGGGGAAGCCCAGCTCTTCTGGGAGGTATTCCACCTCTAGGTGCAGGTGTTTGGAGGTGACTTGCCTGACAAAACACGGGGCATCTGTGAGCTGCGGGTCTTCAGAAGGATTTCTGTGGTGGGTGGCAAGATAATGCCACTTTCTGCTCAAGAGGGTCCTGTGCCCGTGGTGTCTCACGGTTGTGGGGAAGCTTCTCCTCCATCTCCAGGGCTGCAGGAGCTTTAGGGGACAAGCTGTCTGCAGCTCCCGTTTGCAATTCTGGGGGATGGGCAGCAGGGTGTGTGGCAGGGTGCAGGGCGTGACAGTGCCCCAGTGCCAGTCCAGCAGCGCCCACCCTGTCCCCAGCCCTCAGATGGAGAGCTCTTGGGGGACACCTCTGGCTCCTGTGCTCCCCAAGACCGCAGGCAGGGAGGAGGGCAAACGAGTCCCTGCAAAGCCACGGTTGAAATGTGGCAGCCTGGGCAGCGGGGCAGCAGCTGAGGGGGCAGGAGGAGCGGGTTCAGCCCTCCCCAAGGTCAGCCCCGGAGCTGGAGCTGGGGATGGAGGTTTGCCATCTCCCCTACCTCCTGGGCTTGGCCCCGTTTCCAACGTGTCTTGGCACCATATGGCGCTTGCTTTATTTGTTCTGCTGCGAGTTGGGAAGGAGGGCAGTGTTTCATTGTCTGGCAGAGGAGGTGGGACGCAGGCACAGGGACATGCCCGCGTCCCGTGGGATCACCAACCGGAGCCAGGCGCTCGGCATCTCTCCCGAGCTGCAGGTCAGTGTCCTCGTCCCCACGCAGCCCTTTGCTCCACAGAGGGGCTTTCCCCGGAGAACTGCTGCCAGCAGATTCACCCACCACCCACGATGCTCCGGGGCTGAACCAGCACCGCGTGTGCGGGAGCTTTCCCGGTGCCGAGCACGACCAACCCGCAACGGGACACGCTGCTGCCTGGTAGGAGGGAAACGTGGCAGCGCTGCTCCTGACTCATCAGAGCACCAGGCAGCAATCCTGCGACAGCGATGCCGGGCTTGCCCAGCACCAAAAAAAAAAAAGTGACAGCACGCTCCACCCACCCGGGTTTGCGGGGAGCAGGAGGCTTCTCCGCATGCCCGCTTGTCTGGAGGAGCCGCTGTCCCACGCACATCTCCCTGCCCCGCTCCTCGCCATCCCCAACCCGAGCCTGCAGCCTCCCCCGCCGGCCCTGTCTCTGCCTTCCCTCGGGATGCTCCCACCGCCCTGCAGAGCTGGGGGGCTGGAGGCTGCCTCAGAGCCCCGGTTTTGACAGATTTACATGGGTTTTTCTTTTTTACTGGCCCCTAAAGCAGACATTTCTCAGGGGAAGCGGCTGCGTCCTCCTGTCCCCGAGGGTGCTGCCGTGCTGGGACAGCAGCAGCCGTTGCTGGTGGAGAGGGGACGGTCCCACGGTTGGCCCCGCACCGCTCCATGCTGCTCCCCGCAGGAAAAACCGCTTTATTTATTTTTATCTCCGTGGTTTCACAATTCAGGGGTTTTAATGCGACTGACCGGGGAGCAGGTCCTGCCCCTCTCCGCTCGCAGGAGGCTGCGCAGACCTGCACGGTTTTGGTTTTGGTTTGGTTCGGGTTTTTTTTCCCCCACCCTAGAATTTCCAGCGTGTCCCTCCTCTCGTATATAATTTAGTCGCATGAAGAGAAGCCGCGCGAGGCGGGAGGGAGAGGATGGGGAAACTTGCGAAGTCAGCCATGGAGAGGGAATCTGTGTCAGAAAGCATTACAAAGGGAGCTGGGGGATTGGCTCCAGTTGCTTCCAGTTGCTGTTTGTTTGTGCCAACCCCTTAGGAGATTGCCCAGCGCAACGCGCGGCTCTTTCTTTCCCTGCGTCCCTCTCTCTCCTTTTATTGCACTGCAGACTCCGGCTGGGACAGCCCATCGCTGTTGCTATGGCTGCGATATGCGGGGAAGGCTTCGGCCGGATAATAATCGCCGGAGAGCATCTCCCTCCTTCCTGCCGTGCGGTTCCCGGCCCCTCCGACCGACCCCGGGAACCGCTCCGAGTCCTGCACGGCCAAAAGCCGCAGAGTGGATTTTATACCCATGAGATTAGACAGGGCTGTGCCCGCCGCTGCCAGCGCCCGCAGCAGCAGCAGCAGCAGCAGGAGGAGGAGGAGGAGGAGGAGGAGGAGGAGGAGGAGGAGAGAGGAGGGCAGCTCCGGGCTGGGCGGCAGCCAGCGGCCCCGGGGAGGGCCGGGAGGGGCGGCGGGCAGGTAGGGCGGGCAGCGCCGGGGCCCCGGAGCGCCGGGCGGGTGATGCCCGTCGGGGAACCGGGGGTGCGGTGGGTGGGGGGTGGGTTTGTGCCATCGCCCCTCCCCGGGGAGCGGAGGGGGGGAGCCCGGCGAGGAGCGGAGCGCAGCTGATCCCCGGCCTCGGCGCGCAGCTGATCCGCCGCCCGCCCACCCCCGCCAGCTGCCGCAGCGTGGGCAGCGCAGCCGCGGTCCCGCGTGTCCCCGTGGGCACCGGGCAACCCGGCCCGGCCGAGAGCTGAGGCCTCGGGGGGAACTCGGGGTGGGGGGGAGGGGGTCGGGACAAGTAGATGCCCGCCGCGGGGAGAGGAGAAGGGGCACTGCGGGATAACGGGGGGGAAGAGGGGTCGCGGAGGGTAGGATCGTGCCCCCCGAGGAGCCCCGGGATGAGGGGAAGCGCTCGCTCGCTGCCCGGTACCGGGAGCGTGGCACCACGGGGCGCTGCGGGGAGAGGGGTAGGTGCGGGGTAGGGGGTTTGTGGGGCAGTGGTGAGGGGGGAGCCCGGCGCTGCAGGCAGCTGCCCGCAGCTCTGCCAGCTGCCCGCTGCTCTGCCAGGCTGTGCCTGCCCGCAAAGAGGCTGCTCAGCAGCAAGGGAGGCAGCCAAGCACCAGCCCTGCTGCGGGTGGGCTGGGGGGAGAACCCCCCCTGACTGCGGGGGTGGGGACACGGGGAGGGAGGGTGGCAGCAGAACATCAAGTCCTGTCCCACAGGGGCTTAGTCCACCCTCACTCACCCTGGGAGCCATCCATGCCACACACACCCATGGCTGCCAAGGGCTGCAGCAGAGCCAGGGTGATTTCCCTGCCATGGGTACCCTGTGCCCAACGGGTCCCTCTTCTTCACCCGCCCAGGGATGCACCAGCACGAATCCTGCCAGGGCTGGCAGCTGGATGTGGGCAGAGGCCAGGGCAGCTCCCACACGCCCCAGGGTTCGGTGAGCCCCTGTACTGTGAGAGGTGTGGGTGGCAGTGGGACCATCACTCGCACTGGGCTCCAGCAGCCCTGGAGCAGCATCACGGCCTTGGCAGTGCCACCGGGCTGGGCCCCCAGTGCCCCATAGCACCCGCTGGGCAGGCACAGTGCCTCCTGCTCCTGATTACCATCTTGTTTGGAGTCCAGGCAGCGGCTGTAATTCGATGCTTTCAAAGTTGGTGTTTACAAGGGACAAGGCCATCAGAGAGCTCTTCTTGTTCTCCCAGTGAAAGAATATTCCTCTCTCCGTGGCGTATGGTGGCTCCCTGTGCCAACCACTGCCCGGGGCACACTGAACCTCTCGCAGAAACACCTTCTGGTGTCAGCACTCCGGAGCTGCTGTGCTGCCTGAGCACTGGGTGTGGGGACCTCACCCCAGGGTGTGTGGTGGGGCAGGGGGGTGCAGACCCTGCAGCACAGTCGGCTGCTCTGGGCCAGCCTGCTCTCGGTGCCTGGGGCCATCAGAAGGCCGCCTGCCAGGCAGGAGGTGCTGGGGGGCAGGCGAGCTGGCAGCCCCGTGGGACTCATCAGCTCCCTGTTGACAAATCCTTTCACTCAGGAGCAGGCAGAGCGGGATGGAGCTCAGCGGGAGCCTTCCCAGCACCGCTCCAGCCCCGCCACTGCTGTGCCCTCGCTGGGATGTGCTGGTGGCTGCTAGGACCCCACGGGGCACCCACCTTCCTGAGCCACGGGTGGGCTGCTGAGCTGTCCCCAACAGAGCCCCAGCAATCCCCCGAGCCTCCCCCCACATCCCCCGTGCCCACAGCCCCACCCTACAGGGCTCATCTACCGAGCCGGGGGCGATGCCGCCGAGAGCTGTGCCCCTCATCTTTTCACCAGGGCTGCAAATCGCATCGGTCGCCGCCCTCAAAGCCCCGTTTTGTCGTGCGGGTGCCCCAGCGGAGCCCGGGCACTTTGGCATCGCTCTTGCATCACAGCACGACGCGAGGGCTGTGCCTGCCGAACAGATGGCACCAGCGCAGCCAGCGCTGCCGCAGCCGGGGTCGGTGGCAGGGGGGTACCTGCTGCCCTCCGGCCGGGCTGTCAGAGCCGGCAGAGGGGGGAGCTGCCCCCCGACCCTCCTGAGGGGCCCCGGGGGAGGGTCGGTTGCAGAGTGGCAGCTACGAGGGCAGACTCAGCTCCAGGCAGCTCCGGAGCGATAAAAGCCCGGCGAGCCCTTTGTGCTGCACCGCGTTTCGGCAGCGCTATCGCGGGGCACCAGATCCCCCCCTTTCGGGGATGGTTTGGTTTTTTTTTTTTTCCCGTGCCCCCAGCTCACGGTGTCCTGCTGGGAGGGGAGCGATAGATAAAAGCCCAAGCAGCCGCAGGAGGGAGAAGTGTCAACGGGGGAGCTCCGGGATGGGAAGGATTGGGGATTGTGGGCACCTGGGCTGGCTGGGAGGCTATAAGGCACCTGGGAAGGTGGGCACCTGGTGGCAGGATCAGCTTCGGGAGGGGATGGATGAGGAGGAAGGTGGAGGCAGAGCAGGAGCACGCAGAGGGCCGGAAGGCTGCGGTGAGTGAGCTGCGGTTATTCGCGGCACCATTATTGCTGCCACCCCGTTCCTACCGCTCCCGGCGAGGCAGGAGCACAATGTGCTCCGAGAAAAAAACCGTGATTGCCGGGTCCTGCCCCCTTGGCCCGGCGCTCTCCGAGCTGTGCAGATGGAGCTGGCAGCGCCTCGGCTCTGCCACTAGCGCGGGGGGAGAGAGGGTGGAGGGGGAGGCAGCGCTCGGCCCCCCGGGGGTGATGGGGAGAGGAGAGGCGGCTCCTGCCCTCCCTGCGGCTCCTTGCCCCAGCCAGGAGGGATTTTATCCTTTCTCCTTCGTGGAGGGAGCGATGGGGTTGTCACCTGCGTGGGATGGACGTGGTACCCGTGAGGTGCTCTTGGTAGTGGAGCTGTGCTCGCATCCACGTGTCTCACAACCCTCCGAGTCCTGTGTGCGGTCCGGGGTTGTCCTGGCTTTTCCCTCCGTTCTCTCTGCTGGCTGTAAGGTTGGTTTCTAGGCAGAGCCTTAAAAAAAAAAAAAAAAAAAAAAGAAATGCATACAAGTACTAAAAAAAGCGTAATTTTATTCAATAACTGCATTGTGTGCTCAGCATTCACTTATAGATGGAGTGGGAAAGGTGGGTGCTCCCCCTCTGCATCCCCTGCTCCTGCCCCACGGGCCTGGTGTCCCTCCCCACGCAGTGGGGCTGTGTCTGGGCCAGCCCGTGGGGGTCTCTGCCTGACCTCAGGGGTCTCTGGGCAGCACTAGAGGTGGCTGGGAAGGGTCCAGCGCCCCACGGGCACCCCCCTGCCCCTTCACCCTGCACCCTGGTCACCTTCCTTGGGGCAGGGTCCTGCAAAGGGGGCCCAGGCACCTGTCAGTGCCCCATAGAGATGATGGGCTAGTTACTTGGATGTGTATGTGTATGTATAGATAGATCTATAGATCCATATGCAGCCAATTCCTCAGTAGTGGGAGCTAAAAATACCAGCCTGGCTGTGGATCCAGGTGCCATGAGGTGGCCCCCAGCATGTTTCTCCCTGTTATTATTTCTAATCTGCTCTTAGCAAAGCCAACCAGAGCGATGCACCCCCCTAGCATGGCCCAGGGTGAGGTGGGATGGGGCTCACCCTGGCACCATCCCCCGGTGATGGTGGGGAACAAGTCGGGTTTCAGTTTTATTGCCTTTTGAATAACCTGGGGGTGCGGGGGGAGCGTTGTGCTGCTGTTACAATCCTCCTGCCCCCCAGCCCGGAGGCTGTGCTGACACAGGGGGCTCCTCTTGGGGCGGCGGGTGCCGCTGTCACGGCTGTCGCAGCACCGCGGGGGGCTGGTGCAGGATGTCCCAGCTGGGTGGGGTCTGGGTTTTGGGGAGGGAGGGAAGCTCCCCGGCTGGGAAAGAGGCTGTGGGGACTGCGGGGGGAGGGGGGGGCCGGGCGGCGGGGGGGGGCAGGGTGGGGGGGGGGGTGGGCGGGGGGAGGGGGGGGGTGACCAATGGAGGGGGAGTAGC
>JAOEGS010007595.1:0-10691 GCA_025447755.1 Corythornis vintsioides | reverse complement strand
GAAAAAGTTTTTCCTTGTGTTTCCCCTAAACCTCTTGTGCTCCAACTTGCACCCATTGCCTCTCGTCCTGTCACTGGTGACACTGAGCAGAGTCTGGCTCCATCCTGGGCAAGGGGCTAGAATGTGAAGAGAGAAGCCTGTCAGCTTTCTTCTAGCCATTGTTAGGGTGGGGCTGAAGCACAGGCCACAGTGGTGTGTTTGAAAAGTACATGTTCTAGCTGCAATTGAAGTTGATGAAATTCTGGCAGGAATCCAGCAGTGAGACCAGGCAGCTCCCCACTTCTTGGCAGAGAAAACCAGTTGATGGATAGGTGCATTTTAGCAACTCAAGTAGCTCTGGAATCCAGTTTCTGCCTTGCTGTCTTTGGGCTTCTGACCCTGAGGGTGACCCAGACACCTAGAGAGCACACTCAGCTTTCCCAGGACTTGGGTTCCTGCTTCCCCCCCAGCACTGTGCCCTGTGCCAGCTGTGATTAGGGGTGTCACTCACTAGTGTCATGGCACACAACAGCACCCAGGTGCTCTGCAGAGCTGGGCTGACTTGCCAGAGCATGCTGCTGCTGCTGCCTTTGTGTTCATCTGCATTTGCACCTGTGTTTTGTAAGGATGACTGGTACAGGCCTGAGAAAATCTGGGTTATTTGAAGAAAAAGAATTATCTCAGTACTGAGGTGTTCTGAATGGTGTGGTTTTTAGTACTGTGTATATATAACAGTTCTAACTGTATTCAGTTATATTGAGGAAGAATTTGTATGAGGAAGAAAGCAGAAAAACTATACTCAGTTTCTCAATTCTGGAGTCATTTTTCTATTCCTCTGTGTGCTGCACATTTTTGTCAGTGAGCTCTGGCTAATTTTTACTTGTTTCCAACACTTTAATTATCAAAGTGTTTTGCCTTTTCGTTGGCTTGTTGTTGTTTGAAATTCTCTGTAAGTCAATCAGGAAACCTATCACCATGCAGTGTAAAAGTCATTTGCACACTTGAACTTTGACTTCTTGCAGTGAGCAGTTCAGGGAAAAAAAAAAAACCTCCAGGGAGATGTGCAACTCAGATGGTACTTAGGTGATGCTGACAGGCTGGCAATAACTAACTATCATCAGCTGCAGCAGGAGGGTCTCCAGTTAACATGCTGCTCACTTTTGTGGTGCAAACCACTTTATTATCTTTATATCTTGAAGAATCTTTGAAACTCTAAAGTACAAAAATAATCAGAGTCTACTTCCAGAGTTAGTGCCTGAAGCTCTTTACCATGAAAAACCTGTTGAAACACATTTAAAAGATGAGCCTTGTTTCTTTGAGTGGCAGAAAGGTGGTGATGGTTTGACTGCAGCCCTTAGGGGTGTCTGCACTTAGGGTCATCCATTTTCTGTAGCCCCTTTGGTGGTTTGTGCAGAGTGATGAGGAAGGGGAAAGCAAAGTTTTAGATGCCCCTAGTGTAGGCATTGAAATTCAGCATCTCAGTCCCTTCCTGCAGCCTGACCTGGTGCCTTCTGAAGGGGCTGTGCCTCACTGAGCTCCTCCTGCAGCCACTCCCAGCAGAACAGAGCTTGGTACAGAGCAGGCCCACTTCTGCAGGGGGGCACTGCCTGCAGTGCTCTACTAGAAACCAGCTGGTTTTGGTTCTCCTGATGGAGAAGCAATTTTTGAAGCTCTGTTGTCTCCTCACTTAAACATTCTTGCTTGAAGCCTTGTTTTGTTCTAAGTTCTTCCCCACCTTGTGATAGGGCTGGGCTAGGGGCTGGCACTTGTTCCTGGAGGGAGGGATGTGGGGTGTAAGATGCCATCTCTGAGGATGGGATACTCTGACCTGGGGTTTTTCAGTTCCTACAAGCAGTGACCTTCAGCAGTGAAATCAGCAGCAGGAAAAAGAATGATAAGAAAGGCCAGGGAGGAGAAGGGAAGGGAAAGCAGCTCCTTGGAAGGCAGCCAGCAGCTCCCAGGGACAGCACAACTAGCCATGGGAGAGCAGTGCAAGAGCAGCTTCATGTGGGAGAAACAGCCTCCTCCTGCAGCTTTGTGCTTTGCTGTCAGTGTCAATAACCAACAGAAGACAGGGTCTGGCTGCCTCCCTCCCTCCCCTTGTGGCCACCGGTGTGCCTAATGGAGCCCTCCCCCGTGGAGGTGATGCTGCAGCTGGTACAAGGCACCAACTTCATCTCTCTTCAGCTCCTGTTGCCTGACAGGGAGCACAGCTCTGGGATCTCTGGCCTGGAGTGGCAGCCCCTTGCCCAGCAAAGAAGTCAGCCAGACAGAAGCAGTACCTGGATGCAGCTGTTTGCTTGACAGTGGAAAGATGGGGGCTTGCCCTCCCCCTCTGCAGGTGAACAGTAGCCCTGGTGCCTTGATCACCTTGGTGTAGTCACCAACAGTGCACAAGGGACTGCTCAGGAAGCCTGGAGCTACAAATGAATTCACTGGAAGAAGCAAGTGGCTTGTTCCCCTCAAAGGAAGAAATAACCCAACACTGTTACCAACAAAACATTTCACAGTCTGGTAGAACTCTTTGCCTGCATCATACCTTATTTTTTTCCTAGCTGCTAATGCAGCTGAATGGCTTTTTCACTCTCCGTAAAAATAGCTGTGAAAAGATCATATTGAAAAAGAATTTTTGGTCAATGTTGTGAAATAATTTACATGCATCCCTCATCTTTTAAAAATGTATCTTTAACTCTCAAGGGCACTGACCATCATTCTTAAGACCAGCAAATCTGAAGACTGCTGAATCACAATCTGTTACCCTCAGAAAGTTTACATCTTCACCTATATTCTCAACATTACTCAGGAGTAACTACAACAAACCTTGCCTGAACTCTGTTAATAATTCTAAAATTAACAGTTTTAATCCAGGTTGTTGCTCATAATTGATGCACAGAATAAAACAATTCCCAGTAACTGCTTAGTACAATACTGGAAGGCACCCAGACACTGTGTTGATGACCACAAAATAGAAGTATTTCTTTTAAGAAGCCTTTCCACCTTTGCATACCTAATTTGGTTTGTATTTACTCCGTGCCCCATTTTGAATGGAATATGCACCAGGAACTCCCTCAGGTTGTCCTGAACCCCTTGAGCAGATGAACAACACTAACACAGATTATTCAAACGAAAGCTTTATTCTGTATTTTCATAGAAATTCCACTTCAAGAACCTGCAGTGTTTTGTAATGGCATCTGAGAAAGCTGCTGAAGAGAAACCAGTTGTTTAACTCTGCAGACAACACTTATAAACTACATGAAGCCCTTTTCCATCCCCCCACTGCTTTTCACAGTACTGCAGTGAAGCAAGCTGGTCAAATCCTCTGCCTTCAGCCCACGGTCCCTATAAAGCCACCTGCTGGTTTTACCTTGGGCTGGTTCTATGTTTACAGGTAAAAATCACCCTTGCATTTGCTGACACACTCTGGGTATCCTCTTGGGCAAACGTAGCCTTTTCCAGATGATTATTTGCAACTTTTTTTTTTTTTTTTTGCTCTGTACAGAATATTTTATTCAAGCCATATCTGAAACATTTCACACAGCAAAAGTTGTTAATCACACTGAATGGTCAACACAATTGCTATCTTAAATAGTGTAGCAGGTAGAAGAGGACTTAAGAGGTAGATAAAAGAGTGAAGAGATGAACAGACCCTCAGGGTTGGCAGAGCAGAAGGTGCACAGACAGCTTGTGTACCCACCAGCCAAAGGAGTTCAGGGCTTCAAACCCCTGAAGGAGTGGACTGAGATCTGTCTTGGGAAGGGGTGGGAGGGGGATGAAGGGGAGAGAAATATTTTTGTACATGCCCAGGCTAGTGAATTTCACTCAGATCTGTGTCATGATCAGCCCTTCCACCTTCTCAGTCTGGATCCTAGGAATGGACAATGCTGCAGCACAGATCTTGCCTTTGAGGGTCAAACAAGAACTAAACTTTCTCCTACTGGGAAAGTCTGGATTTCCATCTACAAATTCCCAGGTAAAGGGTCAAAATTTGGCTTGGCCTACATAGGAACAGGGTCATTTCTGTAACCTGGTCTCTGCACAATTTGAATAACAGATGCCCAACAAAGTCATTTTGGGTTTTTTTTAGCATATGCAGTGTATTTGCTTCTAAAAGCAACATCAACTCAGGCCCTGCTGTAAAAACACACACACTGAAGATGAGCATCTGTGCTGCAAAGCTGCCTTTCTGAAGAGACAAACAGGTGAAAGATGAGGCATGGAAAGAAAACAACAGAGCAGTGACTTGCCTTGCTCAAAAGCACACACAAGAAATCCCTGATATTGCAACAACTCCCCCTTTCTCTCCTTCTCTCATTGCTGATAATGTCTGTGGCAGGCAAGGCACTGGAGGAGCCTGCAGTGAAAGCAGAGACACCAACACACTGTGTGCCAGGAGGTGGATTAGGCAGCAAACAAAACATCCTTCTGCAGCAGTAAAAGGAACATTATCAAAAGCCAGAGTGTGGCCCAAGGAAGGATCAGCAGATGAGGAATCCTAGAGGATTCCTATGGCAGATTCCAAAGGCAGATGATTTTGCAGGGAGGTAGCACAGAAGGCAGAGACCTGTGCAGAGCAGATGTCCTGGAGAAGCAGTGCCTGCTGGAAAGCTCACAGGAGACTGTGCTTTGTGGAGAAAATACTTGGTTCAGATCACAGTAAGGAACTGCAGTGACAGTGTGGTGCAGAATGGACCAGGGCCTTTGGATAGATCAGATTTGATTCAACTGGCCCTTACATAATTTACCCTTAAAGAATAAACTGGTCTCTCCTCAAACTGACTTTGAGAGAGTGGGGAGTGATGTGCTCTAGTTGTGAAACATGGGCTTTGGAAGTCACACCAGCAAAAGCACATGGGTGGTACTGAAACCAACTTCACTGGCAGTGAACAAAGAAAGCATTTAATCTTTTTTTCCCTAATATTTTGCTTTGTTTATTTAACACAGAGCTAGACAAAACCCTTTGGTTCATATTACAACTAAGAGCAGCTCCTTGAGGAAATGGCTTCTGAACACTTACTCTCAGATGTTTTTAAACATCTGCCCAAGCAATTTAGTTACAGGTATCTTAAATCACTGCCTGGGTGACAAGCCTGTGACAGTGTGACAAAACATTTTTAAGGGAAGATGATAATATTTTGGGAACCTCACTAAAAGAGAAAATGTCCTCCTCACAGGATATTATAAGTGGACCCTCCAAAAAACCCCTACACTACTGTATAAAATTACTAATAAACAGTTTTACAGGGATCATAAAGAAACATACACATACATACTTGGAGTAACAAGCAGGATGAGTGCAGCACTACAAATTTCTAAGGAAGAAAAAAATGGTACTTGAAAGGAAAACATGATCAGGCAATGAGAAAGGAGTAGAAAGAGCTGCTTGTGCTGGCAGATCACAGGGCCCCGTGGCAGACAGCATGATGCAGTCATGTGAAATGCAAGTGTGGTTCAGGGAGGTGTCAACAGTTGCTTCCAATACACTAAGGAAGAAGTAGTGACATCACACAGCCTTCATCTGCCTTGAACAGAAGAGTCTAGGCAAACCTGGGCTGGGCAGGATGGGGTAGAGGTGCTGGAGCACTGAAGGGTCCTGTCACACAAGATGCTTGAAGGGATTCTGGAGAGAAATGACATGATGGAGGCAAGAGGAAGAAAAGCTACTTGGCTGAAGGGCAATGCTTGTACCTGCTGGGAGAAAAGAGAGTGCAAACTGGTCACCAGCACAGGGAGAGTAGTAGAGTAGGCTCCTATGTGCTGGAGTAGTGTTCAAATAAGAGTAAATGAGCTAATAAGAAACCTGCCCAGCATTCCTCAGCAGGAAGGACACTGCTGCTGCCTGCATGTGAGAGCTGCCACGTGGAGCTCACCTTGTGCACTTCTGCTCTGTGACTGAGAGCACCCAGGCCCCACCCTGTGTGTCTAACTGGCAAGCCCAGGCTAGATATTACAGGCCACTTTCACCAAACAACCAGCAGAACTAGGACTACAACCACCAAAACAAAGCCAAACACACAATTCTACACACAGAGAAAATGTCATGGAATAGAAAAAAAGAACTGCAGCTTCTTTTGCAGAAGGTGATAAAGCAGATTCCCCACCTTGCACTCTGCTCTGATTTCTCACAGGAGTTCCAGCTCAGCAGTTACTGAGACTCTGCTGAACAAGCTTTAGAAACAGAGCTGAATTCTAAGGGAATGATGATTTGAACCTTTATGGGTGACTGATGCCAAGAGAAGCAATGAGTGGAGCTGCTGCTTTACACAGTCAGTGGAATCCTGCTGATGCCAAGAGCAGACAAATCTCACCATGTGGAGAAATCAAATCTGCAATCCTTAAGAAAATGTCCATCTTGGACAGCACGACCACCAGCTCTGCTTGTCCATCTTCTGTCTTCCTCTCCTGTGGTACTGAGAACAATGAACCTTCAGGGCACTTAGTCCTGCTCAGCTCAGCCAACACTGAAACCATTCAGTAAACTCCTCTTGGGCAACAGACAAAACCCATCAACCTCATAAAAGCTCCTGGATTTTGTAGCAGGGACAGGGCTTTGGAATAGGTTTGTTTTTTTTTTTCATTAAAATATCAGGCAATGGTAGTTTTTTGGGGGGGAAACAGATGAAAAAGAAGAGCAAAAGGAGAAAACTTTATGTGTAAAAAGAAGGAAAAATTTAAATAGAGACAACAATAAAGCAAAATACAAGAGGAAGACACCACAGAATACAGCTACTGCACAGGGGTGCCTCCAACATTGTTCTTAAATGCTAAGATTCATCAGCTTTGAATCTTCTACAGAGGTTGAATATATTTATTTTCAGAACATCATTTGGAGTAAGTGGCACTGATGTGACCCCTCTAAAAACAGCTTCCAAATGATCTGTGTGGAGCATTGGCAGTTTCACACCTACTCTCCTGGCAAGCAATTAGCCAAAGGTTAGTAAGCACAATATTTTTACTAATCAGTTTGGAAACTACTCCACATAAACAATCCTGGGGGTTGATTTTACTCTCTAGCACATGACACTGATCCAGTACCTCTAAAAAACTAGAAGGTCTGCATCATGTTTGCCAGGTTAAGGTTACTATTCCCCCACACTCAGGAAAGGAGTACAAAACTTTGCACAAAGTCTTCAGAACAGCACACCCAGAGCAAAGCAAACTTGGATGGCTTGGTTAAGATAAAAGACAAATGTATTTATACAATACTGCAGAAGGAATAAAACACAAACCTCCATTCCAAAATCAACCCACCAAAATAAAATAATAATTAAAAAAAAAATGACAACTCACATATGCTTTAATACCTATAAATCCTTAATTTCTAGCCAACAATTTCTTTATAAAAGCCTGTTTAAAATAGCAAACTTCTGAATCACTCTAGCTTAAACAGAATCTGAAATGATTTGCTAGGCATTACTGATCACTTAGTCTCTGTCTTAAGTTTCTAGATTTTCCATTTTCAAATTTTCTCTTTTTAAAAGTTGGCATGCCTTCTGTCAGCTCTCCAAGGGAGGTCACTGTCTTCTCTTTAAATATCATTGATGTATCCTCTGGAAGGTCTAGCACTGGAGCTGCTTGACTGTCACCCTCTGTACTAGGAAGCTCTAGATCCACTTTTTCACTGGGAGGAGAGAGGAAAAACAGAAAAGGATTAATCTACATGGAGAAAACATCATGGTGTACTGCAGGCAGTAACATCCATATTTAATTGTCAAATCATATTTAGTTTTCTGCAGGTGCCCACCCTTGGGGGTCTGCAAGGCAGAACAGAGACCAGGCTACCACTTCAGCCCCCAGGCTGGGAGAAGCAGCTCTGGAGAACAGGGTCACAGCTAATAATGATCTGAACAAATCCACCACTGAAAAATGACCAGTTGGTTTTAAGGGGTCAACAGCAAAGCAAAGTAACCTGTGGCACAAGCATATGATGGAGAACAACTGAGCAGCTCATCATGGAGACCATAATCCCACCAGGAACCAGAGCAGAGACACACACTGTGTTCCTGGCCAGTCCATGCACAGCTGCTCCAGTACAGTGTCAGTCTGAGGTCAGCTCCTGTGCTAGGCCCAGTTTCAGGCCCTGTGCTTCAGGGAAGACATGGATCAGCTCCAACACCCAACCAGGAGCCACAGGAATGACTGAAAGTCAGGAAAATGTGACTGCTGCAGCATTCCACAAATGGAAACCTCCTGAAAGGGGCTGTCACTGTGCCTAGGCTCACAGTCAATCATCAACAACTGCACTTGTCTCATTTACAGGGGTGTTGACCTCAAGCCTGTGTGTTCCTGTACAGCTTGAGAGAAGGTTCAGTAGCTGAAAGCACTGTCCAGTAATCAACTGGACAGTAATCAACTGGACAGTGCTTTCTAAGAACCAGCAGACCTTTCTCAACTCTGGAGTCAAGGACCTGATAGCTGAGGTCCAGTGCAGGAGATATTATATGACCATTACCATCTCCAGGAAAGTGTATCAGTGCTGAATTCAGTTCAGAGTGTCAAAACTGTGTCTGCTGAATAATTCAGAGCTCAAATAGAGAGAACTGGGTGAGTATGAGGGAAAAGACTGACTGAATTCTCTGAAACCTACTTTGCTAGATGCCTGGAGTGCCCCACAAGGAAAATGTGGCCATGGAAGACAGCAGGCTTCACCCAAAAAACCTCAGGCAGTATGCAGGAACACAAAACCACCCTGAGCAGATGCAGGTCTTATAAACCTCTGCAGTGCTTGGCCTGGGCATGTGAGAGAGAGCAAGTGAGCAAGCTTCCAGCTTCAACACTGCATCACTACAGGACATGTTTTGTCTTTCCCTTCTGGAGTGAAGTCATTACAGAGTCTCCCACCACTCTCTGAGCCTCCAGGGCTTGACCACTGTGGAAACAGGAAAGGTTGTAGTGGATTTGGTTTTGGTTTTGCTCAGCTTTGTTTGAAATGAGGAAAATTATGGAACAAAAGTTGAAGCAGAAGCCTTTTACTGCAATACTGGGTAAAAGTAAGAAAAAAAAATAAAATGAAGTGTCTTTTAGGTTGTGTCCTTCAGGTGAACAGTTAAGCAGTTCATCACTGAGTGAGAGAATTCACTGCTGTGCAGGTAACTCAAACACACCAGGCCTAGGTAGAAATTGGTCAGAGCTTACAAAGTCAGCAACTACTGAGCCCAGAGGAAAGAAATCCAAAGCAATGCTAACCCAGTGTGAGCAAGGTATGGCTGCTGGTGGTCCCAACTCCACACAGAGTTAGCCCAGCTACTTACTTGTCAGAAAGGAAGAGAATTTAGCTTGCAAGGCCCTGAGAAAGCTGCCTGTGCTGTGCCAAGGCTGGAAGCAGTTAAACAACAGTGCCAAGAGCTCTGGAGGCAGCTGAAGCAGGCAAATGGAAGGAGGTGATGTTAAGGAATAGCAGCTTAAAGTAACTACACTGAAATGGTTGGTACTGAGAATATGTAATATATATTATATAATATATAATATTCAGAGGAAAAAACTTCTGGTCTTGAAACCAAGTAGCCTGGAAACAAATAGTATGAAAATAACTGTGGTGAAAAGATAACTCACCATGGCTGCTCTTCTTTCTCTTCTACTTCTTGTTCTTGAATTGCTTTCCATTTTCCATAAGGCTTGGTCTTGTTAGATGCATCACTGGAGGTTTCTTGGGCACCTGATGTGCTCTCCTCTTGATCAGCACTTTCTGCTGACTTCACTTCTCTCCATTTCCCATAGGGACTCAGCTTCTTAGCTTTGGGAGACTTTTTCCCTTCCTCTGAGTCTTCACTGTTACCTCCTTTCCTCTAAAGAGGAAAAAACCCACCTTAAGCAAAAATGCCTAAATAAAAACACAATGTAGCTTTATTTTACATCTTTTATTTACCATTATCTATTATTCACACTTCTCAACCAAGAGTAACATGAAACAAACTCATATTGTAATAAAATCTTGGCATTTTTCTCCTTGAGCTTTCAGTACATACTGAGTTATAAAGAAAACCTTAAATGTTAGGAAAAGCTGGAAATTCCCTTTTCCCAAGGCTGAAGTTGCTGAGGAGTAGTCAATACAAACTTAATTAAAAACAAATCTTAGCATGCCTTAAAAACAAGGGCAGCAATTTCCATACAGCTTTCTGTGCATGCAGAGACTGTACAGCATGTGCCTGCCAGTAGTTTACAATGCTGCAGTGATACAGAAGTATGTATTTTAGAATGAACACATGCCTGTGAATATTTTATAGTTCAACTGTCTCTGCCAGTTCTGAATGACCAGCTTCAGAAAAAAGAACTGAGCCAGAATCACACCCTTCTGAAGTTTTAAATGTGAAGACAAAAATGTGGAGTTGATACAGACTTTGTCCTATGTGCTGCCAGTGTTTTTCTCAATTTATTAGGAAGCCACAACTGTTGTTTTCCATCAGAAGCATTCCCTGAGGGGCTCTCTGGCAGTCACATTTAGCAATGAAGGTTTGAGGTCATTCTCACACACAAATCCAAACCATTTTGTGCATCATTTTGGAGATGTGCCAATCACCTGTCTCTGAGAACACTGCATTTCTTGCAGAATTCAAGCTACTTCTGGTGGGTGAAGGCAAGGCAGTATTTTCTAGTCTGGAACAGTGCTACTAATGGGCTAAACAATTTAATAAAGACTCTCAGAATCACAGAATGTCAGGGGTTGGAAGGGAGCTAGAAGATCATCTAGTCCAACCCCCTGCCAGAGCAGGGGCACC
>JAOEGS010007593.1:4133-19902 GCA_025447755.1 Corythornis vintsioides | reverse complement strand
AAAATAAAATAATAAAATAAAATAAAATAAAATAAAATAAAATAAAATAAAATAAAATAAATCACACCCAACTGAATATGTTAGGAACAACTTGGTGTGTGCAATGGGCATCTTTTTCTATAGATCTAATGAAGGATCAGTTAAATCCCATGCTGTCAACAATTGCTGTCCCAGAGTTCTCTGTGACTGTTGTAGAGCTCCTCTTCAGTTTGCAGCTTTCTCCAGCTTCTGAGCTTTGTAGCAATGCTGCTGCCCTGTCAGTCTCTCCTTACTGCAAGATTTCTTTCTCCTGCCTAAGGGGAATTGCTGTTAACAATTTTATTGGATTGCATTTGTGTTGCTGTGACATTTCAAAAATGGCTGCAATTTATGGGGTTTTATTAATATTCCAATTTTGATCCTGAACATCTTTCTAACCATTCTTCCTTTGATATAATCCATGGAATGCCTTCTTACACCTGATCATATCAGTTAAAACACTGGATAAGGCTGCTAAACTTGTCAGATGCCTGCAAAATAACAGCATTCACTGTCCTGCTGGGTGGCCAAGTGCTCTTTGAGAGGTTGGTTTTTTTTTCCAGCTAGCTGCACATCTGTCTCAATGATTAACTTTTATTTCCTCAAGATGATTAGAAGGCTATTGCCTCATTTGTTAGGCCTATCAAAAAGGGAAACTGGATTATTCTGGCACAAACTGCTCTTGATGGCTGGTAAACAATGCAAAGATAGGATTAAAAAAAAAAAAAAGTTTCCTTTGTTCCAGAATTCCTCTAGGGATAAAAGTTGGACATATTGACAGATAAGTTCTTGGATGCTTCCTTTCTGAAGACAAGCATGATGTGTGTACTTCAGTTTTTAAAGACTTCCATTCTCTACAGGCCTCAAAGAAAACTGCCAACATTTCAGGTTGCAATAGTGTTCAGAACGTTCCATGCTGCAGGATTAATAAGGCCCTGCCCACCAGAAGACACCCACTTTATCTGAATGTTCTCCAGCCTGTTCATCTGGATGTAGATTTATTTTCTTGTTAATTTGTTCTGGTCATAGATAATCCTTTTTTGTAAAGACTGAAACAAAAGAGAAATTGGCTGCACCAAGCTTCACTACAACACATTCTGGTATTTCCAAGCAGGATGCCTGCACTTCATCTTCCTTTAGCTTGTAGAGTATCCAAAGGCTGTTTTCTTGTCTCTTTTGTCCCCTGTTAATAATGTTTCATCATCAATAATAACCTTCTGCTTTCAGACAGTGGGGTGAGGGAAGAGGAAGGGCAATGGGGCAAACAAAAGGCAGCAGTGGCCACCAAGACAGTGACCACAAATAACAGCATATGCAAAACAGGTTGGTTGTCAACTCAAGCCACGTTTTTCCTTCTGGTTTTCCATTCTTGTTACTTCATCAAATATGGCACAAGGGCCTGGTGGGAACATGAGGAGGCAGAGCCCAGCCAACATGCACATAAATCCATCCCAACAGGCAGCTTTCCCCTGCTCAGTCTTCTCAAAGGTGGTTTGAAGCTGCTGCTAAATAGTTTTCTATTAAATAGTTTTCTTTATACAATGTGTATTTTTTCACACTCATCAACTTTATATTTCAAAATTTAAAAAAAGATATTTGAAAGAACATTTAATACTTTTTTTTTTTTAATCTGCTGTGCTCTTAAGTTGAACAAAAATGGGATGTGTACTCAGCAGCCAGAGGATTCAGAGCTCTGTTCTGCTCATATAAAAAGCACTGTAAGCAGTAAGAGATTTTTCAACTTTCTAGGACTCAGCTTTGTGGTACTGGTCTTTAAATGTTCTTATTTTTACCTTCAACCTTTTAATTTATCTGTAAGAAGGGAAGATGTACAGCAGCTTCTTAATGCACAGGGGTTTTGGAGTGTTGATTTTATTTATGCAAAGACTTTGATTTGAAAAAACAAGTGTGTGGTCCCCTGTTAGTAACACTGGGATTCGAGTGGATATCTCTGCCTGGGTGATGGAGGTGTAGTTTACACAACCTGCATCTGAGTCAGCTGTTCTACAGCATTGCTTCCTCTTGAAGAAATTCAACATCCTGCCTGGGATTGGGAAATGTAATTTTAATTATTTTTTTTAAGCAACTAGGAAGAGGAAACAGCCAAGAGCTTTGTTGCTAGTGCAGAGCAGATCTTGACCAAACTATTTCCCTCCTGCAGGTATGAGCAAAGAGCCCAGAAAGGGTTATGACATCAACTGGTTCAGAGCAGAAGTATCTATAGGGTTCCCAGCCCCTTCAGCTGGGAACTGGCCAAGGAGCCAGCATGCATCCCACTCTTCTCAGCCTGAGCTACTCAGGGAGCTCAAGGCAGCTGGTCTTTTCTTGATGCAGCCCTGTGGTCCCCTCCTGGGCATCTTCTGGGGTGATCTTCCCTGGGAACGCCTGCTCTCAGCCTTTCAGCTTTTCCTCTGGTCTGTGCTGACCCAACTCTTGAACATCAGTGTGCTAGGAAGAAATTTCCTCCTGTATCTCAGAATGTTAGGGGTTGGAAAGAACCTCTGGAGATTACCTAGTCAGGTTCACCTAGGGCATGTTGCACAGGAACATTTCCACTTGGTGAATCCATGCTGACTGCTCTGACAACCTTCTTTTCCTCCACATGCTTAGACATGACATCCAGAATGAGCTGTTCTAGCACTTTCCCAGGGATGGACATCAGGCTGACCGGCCTGTAATTTGGTGGGCCCTCCTTCTTGCACTTCTGGATATGGCTTTCCTCTGGTCCCCAGACACCTCTCCCATTCTCCATGATCTTTCAAAAATGATGGAGTAGCTTAACAATACCATCAGCCAGCTCCCTCAGCACTCACAGGTGGATCCCATGGATGTGTGGGTGTCCAGTTTGCCTAAATGACCTCTAACCCAACCTTCATCAAGCAAGGCACAACCTTTCTTCCTCCAGCCTATACTTCGTTCCTCAAGGGTCTGGGATTCCTGAGGACTGTCCTCTGTCTTCTCTTTATCCTCCAACCTCCATCACCCACCTCATTCAGCAGTGGTTCCACATTTTCCCTAGTCTTCCTACTCATGTACTTGAAGAATCCTTTCTTGTTGTCTTTGATGTTATTTGCCAGATTTAATACCAAGAGGGCCTTAGCCTTCCTCGTTTCATCCTTACATACTCTGGCAATGTTCCTATAAACCTCCCAAGTGGCAAGTCCCTTTTTTCACATACTGTAATCTTCCTTCTTCTACTTGAGTTTTTCCAGAAGCTCCATTTTTATCCATGGAGGTCCCTAGCCTCCTCTACTAGATTTTTTTTTACACAAAGGAATGCACTGATCTTGAGCTTGGAGGAAGTAGTGCTTGAATATTAATAAGCTCTCTTGTCCCCTCCCCTACCATGAATCCTAACTCATGGGATTTCTCCAACTAGGTCTTTGAAGAGGTCAAAGTTAACTCTCCTGAAGTCCAGGGTTGCAACCATACTTACTGCCCTGCTTCTTTCTCCTGCGACCCTGAAATCCATCATCTCATGGTCAATACAGCCAAGGCTTCCCCCAACCTTCACATGTCCAGCCAGACATTCTTTGTTCATTAGTACAAGGTCCAGCAGTGTACTTCTTATTGGCTCCTCCACCACCTATGTCAGAAAGTTACCATCAATGCCCTGCAGAACCTCCTGGACTGTGTGTGCCCAGCTGTGTAGCCTTTCTGCAAACGTCAGGATGACTGAAGTCTCCTGGGAGCACCAGGGAATGTGATCTTGAAGCTACTTCTAGCTGTCTGTAAAAGGTCTCATCAGCTTCCTCTTCCTGATTAGGTGTAGTAAACACCCACAACAGTGTCTTCCTTATTAGCCTAACCCTTAATTCTTACCCTTTCAATTCATTCTTCATTCCTCCCCAGGCAGAGCTCAATACATTCCAGTTGCTCTCTCACATATTGAGCAACTCCACCACCTCTCCTTGCTTGTCTGTCTTTCCTGCAATGTACACAGCCATCTATGGCAGTGTTCCAGCCATGTGAGCTGTCCCACCATGTCTCTGCAACTGCACTCAGATCTCTAGTTCTTCCCATTTATGCTCACGTTGTGTGCACTGGCAGACAGACATTTCAGAAACTGAATGGAGAAAGGTTTCCCTGGAGGGTTGCAAGAGGAACCACCATAGTCATATCCAGCTTTGAGGTGGTTGGCTTTCTGGCTGTCATCCTGGAAGGCAGTTAAGGAGCATTTGTCACTGCTCTGGTTGACCTGGCTTATTCCTCAGTTGGATGTGGTGGAATGAGCATTGGCATATTGGACTCCACCCCGAGTCCTTCAGTTTAAAGCACACACCAAGCTGGCCAGCCTATTGCCAAAGACTCCCTTGCCTCTTTGACACAGTGGTATTCCATTGCTCCCTAGCAGGTTATAGTAGTCAATGAATGTACTGTTGTCATAGAGACCAAAACTCTTTGATGGCACCAGCTGCATAGCCAGCAATTGATATTCATTATTTGTCTATTTCATAGAATCATTCGGGTTGGAAAAGACCCTTGGGACCATTAAGTCAAATCATTTCTCGCTGCCCCCTTTCCTCTAACTGGTAAAATGGAGGAAAAGAGAACCTGGGCACCAATGTTTTTCTGTTGCACCCCCAGGGCTCTATGGTCTTCCTTGATTCTGCCCAGGTTCTGGCTCACAGCATCATTAATGCCCACATGGTAGCAGTGGATAGTAGGCAGTGTTCTTCACAAGCTGTGGTGCTTTCTTGGCATTCTCTTGGATCTTAGCTCCTGAGAGGCAGCAAGCCTCTCATGACTCCTGCCAAGTCAGCAGATGGACATTTCAGTGCCCTTTAACACACAGTCACACACTATGAGCACCCAACATTTCCTTTTACAGTATCCACTATGTGCTGCTGGTGAGGTTCCTCCTGTAGAGCTTGCTCATGGGTGTCTGTAAGTGTTAAAGCTTCATATATGGGTTTGGTAGTAATGTTAGAGGGTGGAGGATGAAGCAAAGTCCTGCTTTTTTTGGATCACCAGGGTCCAAGGTGATTCTTTCTCAAGGGTGTCCACTGCAGGAACATGGTTTTCAATCAAATTCTGACCATGACTCTTCGTATTTAAATAATATACATTACAAAACAAATACATTTTCTCAATTATTTTATCATATCAATGTGCTTCTGCTTATACTGTCCTATTATATGTAGCTCCTGACTTGTCGATTGCATTTCCACTTTTATTCCTTGCTAGGTCAGGTAAATGAAATAAGCTTGCAAAAGAAGCATCTTCTTTAGCATCTACAGCTCGTGATCCATTAAAAGCCCTGTTAGGAGATCCTCCTACCAAGCCCCCTGCCACTGTTACAAATGAGGAGCTGTGTGCAGCCTCTGCAGGAATTGGTAGACAGTTAATGATTTTATTATACTTTTATTATGGCATGCCTCTAGACTGGCAACAGAGGAACAGAAACAACACAAAACCAACCTCTATTTAAAAATCCAGATAAAACTGAAAGCTTTAGCATGTTGTATAGCATTCTGTAGAAGCACAGAATCCAAACTGATCAGGACTGATGCAACACAGATAGAGATGGGCTGGGGTTTGGATTTTGTTTTTTGTATGTTGTTTTGGTTTTTTTACCCTTGGCTTCTTTGCCTTTTTTGGTGCAATCAGGTCAGTTCCTTACTTATGTAAAGCAAAGTTTAGCTTTCTAGGGGAAGAGGTAGACATTTGTCTTTGGGGTGCAGAGCTCTGAGGAAATGTCAGACTGAGAGGTTCATGGGAATCTGTGGTATTATTTGCACCTTGTTTATAGATACTCTGAGGCAATGGTATCTCCAGCTGCAACCTGGAAATGTCTGTCTGGAGCTACCAATGCTGGAGGACAGCTAGCTCCTCAGGAGACCTTGGGCTCCTCTTACATTTCATTTTCATAGCTCAGAGGGTGGAGATGGGGAAAAGCACCATCTTTTTCATGCCAAAGAAGTGGCTGTGAGCACTGAAATGAATCAACCTCGATTCCTGCAGGTTGGTTCTGTGCACCCCCTGCCAGCCCCTTGGCAGGTAGAGGTGCTCTCAGCCCAGCCTGGGATGCATCCACAGGGCTCATCCCTCTTTGTCGCCAGAAGCAGGCAGGAGCAGATCCACGGAGAAGCCATTTCATCCCCTGTACAAAAGCAGCTGCAAGTGGCCGGCAAGTCCAGAAGTTCCTCTCGAAGGAGTGGAAGCCCCTCCTCCGCATCTTGGAGGTTTCTCAAGAGGAGGAGATGGAGCATTGAGCGCAGCGGTGGCTCATGGGCACAGAGGGGCAGGACCGGGCTGGGGATGCTGCTCAGCAGCAGGGAGCCCAGCGCTCCCTGGCAGGCACACGTTTGGGATGCTCCTGTGCTTGGGGTTTGTCTGGGGTTTGGTGCTTGCGGGTGGGCGCTTGTTTATTGTTTTGATTTTGTTAAAGCGATGTTCTAAGAGGTGCTTGGCCAAAGCCAGCCTAGCAGGCGCGGGAGGCACTGGAAGGGCGGGCTGGCCCCGCACGGCTCTGGCTGGAGCTGACACTGGGGGGCAGGAGTCTCCCGCAAACGGCTTCTCCCTGGGCTACCTTGCTCCTGTTACCTCGGCTCAGCTTGTGCCGTGCAGCCTCTGCCTGCCTGGCACCCTCTGGGCATCTCCCAGCCATCCCCGTTCCCCCATGCATGCCTAAGGATCCTCTGGGCACGTCCAGGACTCCTGCAAACACCCTTGCACACTCCTAGACACCCCTCTGAACACCTAGCCCCCTCTCCATACATCCCAAGAACCCAGTAGGCTTGTGGCCGGTCACACCACCAGGGCTGGGGGTGCTCGGGGGTGCTCACGGGTGTGCAAAAGTGCTCGGATTGTGCAAAACTCTCCAGGGGGAGCAGGTGTGTTCTCAGGTGTACCTGCGTATTCCAGGGCACAGCCAGGTGATGGTGGGCACCTGGCTTGGCAGCTGAGCAGAGGGAGTGCCTGGCGCCAGCTGTGTGAATAAATCAGGGCATGTCTGGCCATGAGGGATTAACAGCTCCAAGAACTTCTCAGAGCACAGGCACCTTCTGTCTGGCAATGTGCCTGGCCTACAGCCTCCCACCAACTCCTGATCTCGTGTAAGAGTCTTCCTGCTCCTCCCAGTTCTTCACTCACCCACAGCTCTTGTCCCAGGCATAGAGAAGCACCTGGTGAGACCAGAAGCAGCTTTGGATGTTGTGCAAAATACAGCCCGAGAATAAGAACAGAGCAGGTGGATGGATGGATAGGGTCCTCATGGTGTGCCCCTTCCAGTTTTTAAGTGCAGTGGGTGAGGTCTGCTCATGGCTGCCAGTGTCAGCAGCAGGTCTCATCTTCCTTTGATAGGGCTCTTGTAGTCACCTTCAGTCCCCTGTCCCTGACAACAGCCGGTCTCTGATACTTCAACAAAATCTCTTTTAATTCCTTTAACCAAATCTGTGTTTTCTGAGCAAGCAGGCTGGGACCTGTGACCAGCCACTCTTGGATGTTTAACAATGTGCTATACCCTGCTTCAGGGATCCCAGCAGCAGAAGATTGATGCTGTGGTTGTACAGCACATGGCACTGATGGAGCTGCCTCTGTTGCTACCTGCCTCTCCATGGTCAGCCTGTTACCTCTACACCACAGCCTTCCCAGAGGACTGTGGACATCCAGCACTGGTGCCTGGAGGAACATCTGTCAATATGACACAAAATGTCTGCCCCTGCCAGATGAATTGGTGCAATGGGACAAATAAATAGGAAAGGACCTGAGGCTGCTGCTCCAGGACAGCCTGGAGCAATCAAATTACATCAGGGACATCCCTCAGGGCCAAGGGACAGAGCAGGATAACCAGGCCCTGTTCAAAAGCCTGAGATGACAGGAAAGGGTGACACTTTATTAATAAGCCACTAATGGCCACCACTGGCATTTCCTGAAAACTTAGCAGGTTGGCTTTGCCTTGCACTCTGATGTCAGCAGCCTGAAATCCTGCTGAACCGGCCCAGCCTGCAAATGAATGAAAGTCAGCTAATCTGCTGTCTTATCTCTCCTCCACCCCCAAGTCGCCATTCACTTCAGACATCAGAGGGAAGCTAATTGACTTTTGAGCTTCCTTTTCGTGCTCAGACACCTCGGGTGACTTGGTTATTTTCTCTCATTTTTGTTTCCTAAACAAATCGGCTTCAAAGGTGGTGCTGGGCAGGTGTTGGTGTTATGTGATAAGTATCTACCAAATCACCGGGGGAGAGACCTTGCTTCACCAGGTGCTCTTTGCCTCTCTGGTGTCTGCTTGCAGTTTTGCTCCCTCTCCCAACTAATCACTGTGAGATAATGGTGGGGAAGGGCTTTGGTTGTTGCTTGATTCCCTTATCCCCCAAATCAGAGGCAAGTGGGTAATTTGGGGTGAAAAGGGCCAGTGTGGAGTGGCTTTCCAGGGAATGGGACCTTTGCAGGGACACTGCATTGTTTCTCACAGGAGGTTTTCTAATGAGAAGAGCAGATGTCCATGGGAATAATCCCCCACTTGGAGGCTGGCCTGCATGGAGAGGCTTCCATCTCCACCTTACCTGTCCCAGAATAAGGTCTGACTCTGACCCTTGTCCTACACCCTTCAGAATGCTGGCCCAGGCATGCTGCCAGGCTGTGTTTTCCTTTCCCAGGTTGGCAATGCAGTAGAAATTGTTGGGGAGATGCTGAGCTCTTGCTGGCAAGCTGCTCCCCATCTCTGTCATCTTGTCAGAGTGAGAAAATTGGAGCAGGTTGCACAGAGCTTCTTCCCCTTAATGCCTGGGAAGTTGCAGCCCTGCTGGGTAGGAAACTGTAGCCCTGACAGTCAGTGTGGGCCAGGGGGGTGCAGGAGTCAAAAGCTGGCTGGGTACTGCCACTGTCCCTGGCAGGGAGAGATGCATCCAGGTCTGCAAAAGCCACCCGTGGAGGTAGGTCTCAAAAGCCAACCTAGGGCAAAGGATCACCTGCACTGGAGTCCAGGGAACCACACAGGATCTTTCTGTGTCATGGGCCCACTGTCCAGATCCCTCCCTGGGTTAAAAAGCCCAGAGTGGGAGAACAACTGGGACAAAGTGGAAGATGTGCTGTAGGATGTGTTGGGGCATTTAGTGAGAGTATGGGAATCAGGGGCTGCAGGCCATGCATGTCAATATTTGCATGTGTGTGGGTGAGCTTTAGACTTTCATTCTGATACAGAACCAGCAGTGACATCCAGCAGGCACTTGCATGCCACAGGAGTACCAGCATGGGCACACAGTGGAGAGTGGGGAGGGGAGGTGCTAGAGATGGTAACAGAAGCATATTAAGCAAAGTGGATTAAAAGGGATCCACCCATATAGGTACCTCTGGAGCAAAGCACCTACAGAAACCACCATGCAGAGTGCTGGGGGGATCTAGAAGCATAGCAGCCACAGGTGAGTTTCAGCAAGGTCCCTGTCACAGCACCTGATGGTCAGGGCTGTAGCAGAGCTATGGTTTGGACAGGGAGGTGGGTGGCAACAAGGGCATGCTGCCAGGCCCTTGCCCACCAAAGCATGCTGCACCAGATGGGGGAAGTACCAGGAGAGGTTTCATTCTACCCCAGCTATAATTAGCTGGGAGGTGAATGCAACCATGCAGGCAAGGAGCACTGTGTTTGTCTAGCCTGGATGTGACGAGTTCCTGGTGACACTGCCCATGCTGGGAGCAGGAGACTCAGGAAGGATATGGTCAGGGGTCACTAGGACTGAGAATGAGGAATTCCAGTGTCCCAGTGAGTCTCTTGTGGGACTGTGTCACACACAGGTGCATCTCTGCCAGAGGTGATCCACAGCTGCTGGCCATTTCTCCACTCCCTCTACAGCCCTCCAGCAGAGAAAAAGAGGTTTCCACCCTCTTTTGCCACCACAGCAGGGAGAAGTGAAAGAACAGCACTGCATATCAAAATGTAGTTGTAGGAGTCTTTCCCCCCCTGAGGTAGTGTGACCTTGACTGCAGCAGGCAGTTCAAAATCTGCTCATTAGGGTGTCATTTTCACAGGGCCAAACCAACAACACATCCATCAGAACAGCTATAAACCACCAAACTTCAGCTTCAGAAGATGTACCAGTGAAGACATCTAGGACAAAAAATTGGCCAGGTGGAATCTGCCTAATCCCTGGGGGCATCAGACCAACTATCTCATGGCTGAGCTCGTTTCTCAGGGCTTGGTACTGCCCCGAGCAGCTCATGGACTGAGGAAAGACTGTGGGAAGCAGATGAAGCATAAACCTCAGCATCCTGGCACCATGTTGGGCCAGTCTGGGTAAATTAGTTGTCCTTTCTGACCTTACACTTACCCATCTTCCTCCATGAGCTGGCAGAAGAGGGAGAGCACTTTGCAGAGTTTCACCTACATGTCAACAGGGTGTAGGGCAGGGAGAACATTCAGGAGTGTCTACTTATCCTGCCCAGCAACACTCACACCTGTCCTTTGTCCCCACATCAGTGGTATGGCTACAGGGAGCATGGGCTGACAGCAGTGACAGAGCTGAGATGTTCTGTTCACTGGGCCTCACTGCCCAGGCTGTACCTCCTGCCACAGTAACATTTTTCCTGTTATTTAACCTGCTTCTGGAAAATCACTAAATTTATTTGTCTGTTTGATTTTGTTCTATCTGCCTATAAGGCCTAGGCCAAACATTTCATCCTTCTGGCTTGTGCAGAGCCTTCCAGGAGGCTGGCTGCTTCCTCTTATCTGTGAGTTGATGTGTAACCAAGTAGAGCATGATTTTGTTATCAACTTTGTCCATTGGCACTGTTGCCCTTCCGCCTTCCCTCTTCTCCTCCCCTGATTTTTTCAGTCTGTCAGCATCTTCCATGGCTTGCTCTGCCATGAGCTCAGGCTTTTGGAGGTGACGCTGTACTTCGTGTCCATCCTGTTTAGCTTGTACAAACTCCTAGCTCATCTCTGGTCTTCCATCCACACTGTGGTGTGGGCAGAAAGTGGAAAGTTCTGCTAGAGAGGTCTCCTGTGCAATCCTGAATATTTCCCATACGAAATATGGTATAGTCTTTCTTTTCCTTGAGTGCAAAAAGGAGAGGGTGGCTGCAGGAGAGGAGGAATGGAAAGAGAAGAATTGCCCTGTGTGCTGCATGGGAGCAATCAGATCAGCACAGCTACAGCCTGACAAATTTTCTTTCTTTAAATTGCAAAAAGAACAGGTTTTTTTTGCAAGAACTCACGGCTCCGTTGGGTTCATTTCCTCCCCAGGATTTCAAAATCTGCTCCCAGGCTATCAAGCCACAGCTGCAGAGGCAGATCCTTGCTCTAGTGAGATGCTCTCATGGCAGGAGAGCTTTCGGGGAGTTTGCAAAGGAATGTTGAGCCCACCTTTCCACAGCTAAGTTGTTCATTTTGTCCTACATGTAACAAATACCAATTTGGTCCATAAAATCAGTATGTGAAATAAGGTTAGTCACAGGACTTCCTGGCAAATCAGCTCATAAACAAGCTTTCCTCACTTCCCTCTTATGAAAGTTCAGTCCTCCTCAGTTGCACTGACTTCTTTGTTTCCCTCTTCTCCCACTTATCCCCTGACTCCCATTAGTATCTGAGTCAGTCTTGTAAACATTTCACCCTGTGGCAGCTTCTCCAAACATAGCAGGAAGATCAGGCTCTGGAGTGCACTCTTGACACATCTCCAGGGGATCCTTTTGCATTCACTGGTAGGTTATTTTGCTGTCCTTCCTCGTTGACACATTCAAAAGGGGGAACCAATGGCCCGTGTATTCAGCAGTTCGTTAGCAGTGAATAGTAATAGGGTCTCTGATGCTTCCTCTTCTTTCTTTTCTTCCTTTTATCACTCATATCCTCCCCATACTTTACCGTTTGTAGTCAGTTTCCTGGACTGAGTGTGCTGTTCAGCATCTGCTGGTAGAACGTGGTACTTAACTAGGTCTCACCAGTATTTATGTTTTGCTAAAAAATCCGCCCACTTTCCTGGATGCCAAGGTAGTCAGGCACCAGCACACACACCACGTTGTGCATTTCACAGATGCAGCCTTCTAGCACACAGGTCACACTGTGCTTTGGCGTGGTATTTACAGCCTCACCAGCAGCCTTGCTGGCCTCCATCCATTTATTTATGTTTGACTTCCTTGTCAGCACAGGGGATAAATGTACGTAGCAGTTGGACCAGATAGAGGAGAGCTCCCAAAGCAGCCAGGAGATATGTGTACTTATGAGTCATCTGCTCTTTGGTTGCTCCTAGTTGGCAGAAAAATTACTCCATACTCACAGGGTTGTAGTGGAAATTTCCCTTCCTTGCTGCAGCCTCTGTCATTGAACACAGATTCATGCAGCTCACCACACTGGTGCCTTGGCCTCATGCATTCACCCTGAGAGACCTTGGCCCTGGCATGGAGGATATTTAACCTACCATGCTCTGCCTTGGACCAGTCTGATTGCAGAACTGGGACTGACAATTGTCAACCCTGTCATCACCCCATTTGCCCCCCAGCTGGTCGCAGCAGTGCTGGCAGCTGGGTTGGTTTGCAGCATTGCTTAAGGGTTCATTTCCTGGAAACAAGAATCGTGAAGGCATGAAATTTTCCACCCTACTTAGATATTCAAATGGAGATTAAAACCTAGCAGGATTTTCTGGTAGGCCTGTCTTTCCTTTTCATTGCTGTTACCCTTTTAGCCTGTCTTGTTGTAAAACTAGCAAAACTCTAAAATGTCCTCACCTCAGCTTCAGACTGCCCTCCCTTTCCCTCTTACTATCCTTGATTAAGTTTTGAGCATCTCCCCATTTTTTTCTACTCAGGAGCCATCTGTAATGTCTAGCAGCACAATCAAAGCCATGTGCTTTCTGTTCTTGTCAACTGACAGCCCAACTGGGACACAGATGTTGAGCCTCATTTCCCACAATCCAGTGACATTTGAACATTTTTCCGAGATATTTGTTCCATTCTCTCCTCTTGCCCAAGTTCCCTTTTAACAACCAACTCAAGTTAGTGTGCCTTTTATGCAAACAGTACTTTCCTTTTAAAGCTCTCAGTGAAGGCCACATCATTCTCTTGGAGGAATTTGGGTAAATTGCATCGAAGACAAAATCTCTCTGTTCCCTCTCCCAGGGAGGATTCCTGTATTTCATGTGCATTTCTGCTCTGAGGAGCTCAGTGACAATGGTATCACCAGGCTGTCCCTTCACATTGATTCCTGGCTCATCCATATCCAGCTCTCTCATTAAAAGGACTTGTTGCCATTGTTACTAAGCTCCAGTTGGAGGCTCAGGTGGGTCTCTATGAGCCAAGCTGTGGTCTTCCCCCTGCTGAGGCACCATCATGAATAGCAAAGGGTATTCATGACAAACGCAGCACTTGGGTCCACTGGCTGTGACAGTAAGACTGTCCCAAAGGTTAGAGGTCACTGTCTCAGACTCAGCTCAATGCTGTGTCACAGTGCAGGGGTAAGGGAATGCAAAGCTAGAAACAAGGAGCAGAGGAGTTTGCATTTCATGTCCCAGTTTGGCCTTGCAGAAGCTGTATGCAGAGGCAAAGGCAGCAGATCTCTGATTACCCTACTGCTCCTCATGGAATTGCCTGTGAATTGAGAGCCACCAAACACAGGCCTCTCTTTGCACAGGTTCCAGGGATAAGAGCTGTTCCACAGCTGCATCCCATCACTGCTTTCTGACTCTTCACTGGGGCAACAGGGAAGAAACTGCCCATGGGCTGGGGTGATGAGCACATGCCCCAGCTTCCTGGAAGGAGCTGTGATGCCACTGTCTCTTCCTATCTGCCAGCATCACTGCAGGGGTGGTGGATTTCTAAGCTCTATTCCTCCAAGTAAGAGCTAAAGTTATTACAGGCTTTAACTGAAGTTCTCACGTCTGAGTGTCCCTGTCTGTGCTCCCCACCATGCCATGACTGCTCCAGCAGCCTGTTTTCAGCAGGTACTGATAGCTGTGATGTGCCAGGCACCCTTGGAGGGCTGCCCGTGCATTTTGTGCGCCCTGTTGCCACGATACTGAACACAGAGCAGATGTTTATTTCAACAGAGATGGCTTTGATTCCTTTTCAGCATTTCTCTTGAGCTGCCATCATGTGTGAATGCTCCTTCCTGGGAGCCAAGCTCTGTCAGGGCTCAACAGGCAGGCGTTGTAGCTGCAGCCAGTGTGGAGGGGAATGGGGCTGGGAGGCATATGGCAGAGCAGCACAAAGCAAGCTGATGGCCCTGGCCTCTCAGGAGGGACAGTTGAGGCTCTGAGGAGACAAAATGGGTGTGCATGTGTGTGCATGTGTCTATGCACATGCATGTGTGTGAGTTTGCATGGCTCCATTTTGGTGTTGAAAGCCTGCCAAGACTGAGGAAAAGCAATCTCCTGCTCGCAGCTAGAGCTCCCAACATTTCCTTTTTCTCTTATTTTCATCCCAATTGCCTTCATCACATCCTCACTGCCTTGCTGCAGAGCTGGACCAGCGTGACTCAGGGCTGAGCTGATGAAACCATCCTCTTCTTGAGAGCAAGAGAAGTAAGGCACTAAAAGCTATTGAAGGTGTGGTAGAAAAGATAAGGAGATCCTTTTCTTTAGGATAGTCATTTCAGGTGAGAACCACTGAGAAGAAATACCACTTCTTCCTGAATTTATTTTTTTCCCTGTTCCTTTTTCTTTCATTTTCTCCCTACTTTTCATGTTGTAATATTTTAAAAATTGTATCTTTCTTTTCTCCTTAACCTCTCTTGTCTCTGTTCCTTCCCATCCTTTTCTTGGTGCTGGCAGAAGCAGGTGCTAGGAGCAGCCTGCCCCAACAAGTACCCTCCCAGAGCCCTGCCCAAGGCTATCAGCCTGTTCCCCTTTGGAGGGTGTGCTTTGTAACTATAGGAAACCCACCATCTTCTTGCTGTTCCCTTACATAGAAATGTTTTAATCCTACAAATACCATATGTATTTTGCTAAATTTCTTTTCTGTGAAAAATAGTTGCACTGCTTATGCAAAGACATTATGTTGGTGAGGCTGACTTTTTGTTTGCCCACTAGCAGGGCCTCTCACTCACTTCCTTCACCCCTTCCACTGTTGTGGCCAAACTATTTTTGGTATTCCAAGAGCGCAAGTTTTGCTGCAACTTTGGTTTCCTGCTAGGGGGGAAATTAGAGCAGGGAAGAGTTATTTAAAAGAGTAAAATATTTGCAAGCAGGAAGGTGAACATATTGTTATATGTTATTATTTGTTCATTAATTTGAGAAAATCAAGGTTCTGTGATGTTTGACTATTGAATTGGATATAATTACCTGTAAACCTTGGGGGGGGGAGTATTTTACAGATGGAAGTGTCAGTAGAGTATATTTGGTCAGAAACACTACACTAATTCCCTATCATGTTGCAATTTTAGAAGCACAGTACTATCCTACAGAAGTCTGGCTATTTTGAAGTAAAAAGTTCACTGGTATAAGGATGTTTTTTGTGAAAAGACAAAGGTGGAAAGTTTGTCCTTGAACTTGTGAGCAATCCACTCAATTTATCATAACCCTTAGTAACATAGTGACTTGCTATTCACAACACTGGCACAACACACATTTGCTCCTGCTTATGAGCTCCATAAGGACAACTTACTGGGTTGGGGTTTTTTCCCTGTTACAGAAAATTAAAGATTATGTGAATTAAGAACTCCCAGAAGGAAAGTGGAACTGTGATGCAGACTCATCTAGTACTATAGGCACCATGTCAATTTGTCCTGTTAGCAAGTAGAATCATAGATTCAGAGAATGTTTAGGGCTGGAAGGGGCCTCCAAAAGGCATCTAGTGCAGCCCCCTGCAGGGAGCAGGGACACCCTCAACT